>JASVEL010004212.1:0-147793 GCA_032618575.1 Nicotiana noctiflora
TCAACAACAACAGCCTCGACAACAACAGCCTCAACAACAACAGCACAACAACAACATCATAACAGAAGAAACAGCAGCAGAACAACAGCAACAACAGAATAACAAAAGCCACAGCAGGAGAACCACAGCAGGCAGTGAATACTTATGTGTATTTGTATGAGTGTATGTGAGTATCTATGCTGTGAATGTGTATACACAGTGTTCTCTGTCTCAAGGTGTGTGAATGTGTTTTCCAGAGAGTGTTATCTCTGTTTTTTTCAGTTTTTCATAGTGTTTCCAGAGAGTCTACTCTTTCAATGTCCCCTTTAGTGTTCTGCCAGTTCTGTTTTTATAGCTAAAAAGAAAGCCAGGCAGCCCTTTAAACTAAGCTAAAAACACATCTCATTGCTTGGCACATGCTTATTTCAAACTTTCAATCACTCCCCCATGTGTTTTCATTTTCCAGATCTTAAGAGCATTCCAAAGAATTCAACAAACTAATTTCTGACCAAAATATTCATTGATAGCTACTTAAAGCTGTATAAGTGTGGGTTCTACTAATTAAACAATTCTTAAAGACAAAAGAATCACTGAAAAATGCTGTTGTCCAGCAGTCTCAACAAACTCACTCTATGTCATTGCACTCTAATGTTTAGTTCATGAACACTTAAATATACTAACAGCTATACCCAATTCATAACCTAATTTAGAATCAACAATGGCTCAAAACAACAATCCAACAGTTAACTCAAGAACAGAACAAACAACAAACAGAAAAATTTTGATTCAAGCAAAACAATGAACCACTGCCCGGAATTTCAAACAACAAATTCGCGAACGTAAACGACGACATTCATTAAGTCGAATCTCAACATGTACGATTGATAGCAAACCAATCGCCAAAAGCAGTGAGTTCGAGACTCTCGGCTAATGCCGGGGAATACCAAACCAATTGTTCGACGACGCTAATCGACGCAAACATGTATTCGACAACATTGGTAATCAAATAGACAAAACAGAACCTTAGAATCGACCATCAAACCAATCCCCAAAACAGTGAGTTCTCGGCCAAAGAAGAGAGAAAAAAAAATACGAAGCTAACTAATCGACGATGCTAATTGATGCGAACACGTATTTGACAACATTCGATTAGCCGATTACGATATATGTAATCGATAACCAAAGCCGACAAGCAGTGACCACACAAATTTCGGACAGCACTTTGTGATTTCAACATCAAACAACTTGACGATATTAACAACGAATTGAATTCGACTCACAATTACCCGTTAACAGCGAAGAATAACAACTAACGGATCGACCAAATAAAAGGTCCCAAAGAGATGAGGAGAGAAAAGAAAAATGGCATCCGAATCACAACAAAATCAACAACAATCGAAAACTACTAAAGCGATGAGTATAATTAAACAAAAACAGAGAAGAAAACAAGTACCTTCGAAACAGAGAAAGGGCTCGGCCGACTTGGTTTTGGCATTCGAGGTCGAAGGGACCTTAATTGAAATGTTTTCCAAGTGAAAACAAATCAATTAAGGTCTATTAGACCTCAAATTCATGAAATCCGATGAATAAAATTCCCAATTCGAATTTAGGGTTCAAAAACTTCAATTTTGGGGTTCACTAATTTCTGGCCAAATTCGAAAAGAACCAATGGTGTTCTAGTGTTAAGGTATGTCCAGGGATTAAAGGGTGTAAGTTTGGCGTCCATCGGAGCCGGCGACGTTTTTTAATCAAAACTTTGATCCAAAATTCGAAAGGTTGGAGATCGATTCGACAGAAAACAAATCGAGGACGGGGTTGAGGGGGTTGTGGGGGTGCTGTGGTATGAATTTGGTGGCCGGCGGCGTCGTTGCCGCCGGGTTTTGGGCGGAGGAGAAGGGCGGCGGCTGCTAGGGTTGGCCGTCTCTTGAAGAAACGAGATTAAAGGGTCGTTTGGTGAATAATGAAAGAGAAACACAGGGTTTGGGGGTCTTTAGTTGGGTTAAATGTGGGACTTAATTTCGACCGTTGGATCATGATGATCAACGGTCCAAATTAATTCTAAGGCAAAACAAATGGGTTGTTTGGGTTTACAGGGAACCGGGTATTATTGGCGTTTGGGCCTGGATTTTGGGCTTGATTTTGGGTATTTTGTTTGGGCCTTGTTGTGTTGAAATTGGATTTGACCCAATCTAATTTCCATATCTCTTCATTTCTTAAAACTAGACTCTATGTTGTATATATATATATATATATATATATATATATATTAACTTGTAACACAATTAATTTTTACTAACAATTAACCTATATAATTAAATACCAAATCACACAATTGTACATTAAATGACACAAAGGCAATAAATACAATTTTGTAATTTTTCTTTCTTTAAGAATTAAACACGGTTCAATTAATTCCTAAACGCACAATTAAACTCCGAAATGCGCGCGCGACATATATTTTTGTATTTTTTTTATTAATTTTAAACAAATAAACACGCACAGAGAAATACAAACAATAAGTAAAAATAACAACAACAAAAAGAAATCCACTAGATCACACACAACACAAAACTATTTTGTTTTGCATTTTTGGGAGTAATTCTCACGTAGGGCAAAAATCACGTGCTCACACAAGTCAGTACACTTCATTCCAGTATCTATCTCCTACTCATCGGAGAGATTAGTAGGGATTTACATCAGGGAGATTGTTCCTCTTTATGGGGTGCCGGTGTCTATTATCTCAGATCGGGGTACGCAGTTCACATTGCGGTTCTGGAGAGCAGTCCAGCAGGAGTTAGGCACCCAGGTTCAGTTGAGTATAACTTTTCATCCTCAGATGGACGGCCAGTCCGAGAGGACTATTCAGATTCTAAAAGACATGCTTCGAGCCTGTGTCATTGACTTCGGAGGCTCGTGAGACCAGTTACTGCCACTAGCAGAGTTCTCCTACAATAACAGCTACCAGTCCAGCATCCAGATGGCCCCGTATGAGGCGTTGTATGGTAGGCGATGTCGATCTCCAGTCGGATGGTTTGAGCCTGGAGAGGCTCGGTTGTTGGGTACAGACTTAGTTCGGGAGGCCTTGGATAAGGTCAAGACTATCCAGCAGAGATTGTGTTCAGCGCAGTCCAGACAGAAGACTTATGCGGATCGTAAGGTTCGAGTTGTAGATTTCATGGTTGGTGAGCGGGTATTGCTCCGGGTATCGCCTATGAAGGGCGTGATGAGGTTCAGAAAGAAGGGCAAGCTCAGTCCAAGGTATATCGGTCCATTTGAGATTCCGGACCGAGTGGGAGAGGTGGCTTACAGACTAGCACTGCCAAAGCTTATCAGTCGTACATCCAAGTTTTTCATGTATCTATGTTTCGGAGGTACCAAGGTGATCCCACACATGTGTTAGACTTCAGTACTGTTCAATTGGACAATGATTTATCCTACGAGCAGGAGTCGGTGACCATTCTAGACCGGCGGGTTCGATAGTTGAGGTCGAAGAGTTTTCCTTCTGTGCGTGTTCAGTGGAGAGGTCAGCCTCTTGAGGCATCGACGTGGGAGCCCAATTCTGATATGCGGAGCCGCTACCCACATTTGTTCCCCAACTCGGGTACTTCCTTCTCTTGTCCGTTCTGGGACGAACGGTTGTTTTAGAGGTGAAGGATGTGACGACCCAAAGGGTCATCACCTGTTTTCCTCACTTATTCCACACTTTCGAGGCCTTGAAAACCTCATTCTGTATTGCCTCGATTTACGTGCATGATCCGGACATGTAGCCGGAAAGTTTATGTGATAGAATATGAGAATTCTATGAGAACAATTAAGAAAAATGATATTAATATTGATATAGTTGACTTCGGGTCAACATTTTTGGTAAACGGACCCGGACCCGAGATCGTACAGTCCTGGATGGTCCGTAGGAAAATATGGGACTCGGACATGCGTCCGGAGTTGAATTCTGAGGCCTAGAGCCTAAGTTATGGATTTTTCTGTTAAATTGTTTTTACTGTAATTATTAAAGGAAAATGAATTCAATGACCTTGGTATCGGGCTCGTATTTTGGTTTCGACGCCCGGTACAAGTCGTAAATTTTATATATGTGCTTTTTGCAAAGTTTAGTGACATTTAGATGTCGTTTGATGTGTTTTGAACCTTGAGTTCCAAATTTGAAAGTTATGAAACTAAAAAGGATGATAATCATGAACTTGAGGCTTGATTTGATGAAAACGATATTATATTGGCGATGTGATCGCACGAGCAAGTTTGTAATATATTTTTGATGTTGAGTACATGTTTGGGTTGTAGCTCGGGGGGCTCGGGTAAAGAATTGATAGGCCGTTGGTTCAAATTCTGAAATTTTACACAGCTGGTTTTTCACCCAGCTGTTGTCTTCGCAAATGCGAAGAAATTCTCGCAATTGCGAAGGGGGCAGACCAAGGCTGTGTTCGCAAATGTGAAGCCTTGATCGCAATTGCGAAGGAGGTCTAGGTTCGCAAATGCGAACCAAACCTCGCAAATGCGAGGCGTTTTATAATCCGCCTGCGTTCGCAAATGCGAACACTTTGTCGCAAATGCGAAGACCCAGTCTCCTAGCCAAGTTTGCAAATGCGAACCCTGTCTCGCAATTGCGAGAGCCTCAAACCCAGACCTGTAGTGTTCGCAATTGCGAACAAATGTTCGCAATTGCGATACCCGCAGTTGTGCAATTTTATACTTAAATGAATTTTTCAGTTCTTTCTTCATTCTTTCAAAAACCCACACACCACACACGAACCCTCAAGAGAAAATTCACTCCAAAGCAATTTTAAGTCACTTTTCACTCAATTCTTTCAATTCCTAACAACATTAAACATGTTTTTCAATAGAAATCAAAGATTTTCATGGTAGAAATTCTTGTTTTTGGGTAGAACATAGGGTTTTCATGAATTGGGTAATTGGACCTCGAATTGAGGTCCGATTTTGAAACAAATCATATGTTTGAACTCGTGAGGGAATGGATAATCGGATTTTGGTCCGAACCCCGAGTTCCGACCACGTGGGGCCAGGGCGTTTTGGGAAATTTTGGGGTAAACATTGAGAAAACCATTCTTAAGCATCCAAACTAAGTTATATAGTATTTATTAATGTAATGGAATCAATTGTGATTAGATTCGAGAAAGTTGAAAGCGGAAATTCGAGGTAAAGCTGTAGTGGAAGGATAAATTGGGTCATGACTTCGATGTATCTTCCATGCTTTGGTGATGGTTTCTATTTGTTGTGTAAAGTTTGTGGAAGGAATTGTGACCTATGAATATTGAGGAGTGTTGGCTCAAGTTGGATAACAAGTTGTGGAAGTATAAATGATAATTGAACCTCTAGAGCATTGTCTCAAGTTGTGAAGAGAATTATGAAGTAAAAGTGAGGAAGAGAAGAGATCATTATGTTGTCACCCTTGTCGGGCTATTGCTGCTTTATTTGTTATCTCCCTTGCCGGGATGTTGATGATTATTTATGTGGTTCCCTTGTCGGGGCTTAATTGTTGTTCCCTTGCCGGGATTCTTGTTATGATTTTATTTATTTCCTTGCCCTATTATTTTTGTGATTGTTTCTAGGTGAGAAAGAGAGTTAAAGCACGAAGGGTGATGTCGTGTATCATTGTGAGGAAAGAGTGTAAAGAACGAAGGGTGATGTCGTGCCGCATGATGCACCATTATGTGCCGATTATGTTGATTTTATGGTGAGGAAAGAGAGTAAAAGAACGAAGGGTGATGGCGTGCACATTTTTATATTATATGATTTCTTTGGCGAGGACGAGAGCAAAATCATGAAGGGTGATGCCATGCATTTATTGATTTCTGATTCTTTATATATATATATATATATATATATATATTTCTTTTGTTATTCACATGTTGTCCTCCTATCCGGAAAGTGGTATTACCCGCAGCATGCTCCTCCTCCCATACTTGACTGTTTATTTTCGTATTTCTTTTCTGATGTAAATATTGAATTGCAAAGATTTATTTGGTAGTCTGGTCTAGCCTCGTCACTACTTCGCTGAGGATAGACTAGGCACTTACCAACACATGGGGTCAGTTGTGCTGATACTACACACTACACTATGTGCAGATTCTGGAACAACTCTTGAACCGTAGTTTGGAGGCTACCTTCAGTCCACGCGGAGATCCAAGGTAGACCTAAAGGCGTCCGCAGGCCCGGCGTCTCTTCCACTTATTTATATTATTTGCTTTAGTCTCATTGTTCCGAGACAAACATATTTTTGTTATTTTCTTTCAGACCTTTATGTGTAGTATTCAGTAGTAGTTCGTGAGTTGGTGACTCCACGTCTTGGGTAGAGAATTTCAGTAGTATTTTACCTTGGTAATGCTTATTTCTATTTTGATAAGTCTTCCATATTTATTTAATTAATGTTATGGTTCTTGTTGATAAAAATTGAGTATGAAATATTGGTAAAAATAGGATAATGTTGAATATAGTGGCTTGCCTAGCTATCACGAGTAGGCTCCATCACGATCCCGTTGTTGGGGGAAAATCCGGGTCTTGACACTAATGGACGCTTCCAAATATGGAATCAAGACAAGAGAAATCAAGTCCACATCCGATTTGAAGAGATTCTCATGGAATGTGTCCATTTCACATTCGTGCTCGCTAACAAATTTACCCACTTTCCACAAACCTGATTTCTTCTTGCTGGCACGCAACATCCAGTGACAACCCAAAAACCACCTACGACATACTGCCTTGTATACTTCATAGTTGACTTACTTACCGTCATCTTGCGACACTCTTTTATAATGTAGATTTTTATAGCTTTAATTAGGCAAGCTTTATCGGGGAGATACATGCCCTTTGTTAGAAAAACTGCTCTAGATTCATCCCACATTGCTGATCGAATTTCATCATTATCCCTTGTGAGGGCATCCACGTTCAGCATAATTGGCAAATTATCAAGGTACGGAATATTCCGCTCATGAAATGATATGGGTGACTCGTACACTCTTTGTATAGCGGGAGGTGGATGAACATGCTCCCTCGTTAGCTCCGTTTCAACATTTACTTCCTCTTCCTCATCACCCTCATCATGGAAGGGTGTGTCATCCCCAGACTCATCTACATTGTTGTCATAATCACTATCATCTTCCTGACTGTGCGCATCAGCCAAATCATGAGTCAATACGTCGTCTATGGGCAACTGTGTGAGGTCAGAAATATCAAGAAGCTCTTTTTAATTACACAAAAATAACAAAATGATAAGTTACCCAACTACATAAATACTTTTGATATAGCTATATGACTTTACTTACAAGTTGTATTGTCTTAACATTTCATGATAAATATTTTCTTATTGGTGATGACTCCCGGATGGACCATTATGCTTTAATACTCCTGAACTATGCATATTCCAACTAGGGGCGGGGTCATAACTTATAAAATTCATATCCGGACGTACCCCCAACGAAAAATATAAGTGTTAATACAAATCCAATTAAGACAATAAAATAAACATCGCTAAAGCGTAGTAAAATGGAAGTACCACTCGTCTTGTGGATTAAAATTATTTTGTGGTTGCTCATTCGCCGATGGTGACAAGTTTAAATCAATGCAAGCTCTTTCATAAGCAATATGTCCGGCAAAAACTGCTCCAGAATAATTACCCGATAACTAGGGGTTATCCCTACTATGCACGCCCTCATTATTGGGAACGTCTTCCTCCTTGACGTATATTTTCAATAATTTTATTGCAATAAATTTCCTATATTCATTCGAAATCCGCAAAAAATCTCTAAGAGTTTCATCATCCTCGATGTTAAGCTCAGAATAATAAGCAAATTCATGCGGAGTCGCTGAATACGAAAACCTATCGGTTACTTTAAGGTTAACCGAACGCTTCCTCACACTCATTTTTTTACGTAAAAATGAAACCAACTTATCAACTCCATAGTTAGTGGCAATTTAACATGACATTGTGGAGGTGACCTATACCTCACAGAGTTATTCTCCAGTACAACCTCACCCCCACAATATAATGAAACCCTTATTTTTGGCTCTTCTAATATTGTACAAAAATGATTGATAAGAAGAAGAGAGAAGTATGAATGAAAGTTTGAAGTGTGTATTAAGTGAATTTTCACAAAATTGAAACGTCTCTAAATAAGGCAAGTTCGAGCTTGGGGTGCAGAATTTTTTTAAGGAATTCGCAGTACAATACTACGTTTTATGTGTTTGAATTATTGTTATATCAGTTAATTATTTATGGGGCCAAATTAATAAAGAAATCGCAGTACAATAATGCGATTAAGCAATTCGCAATACTGTAATCACATTACTGCAATGCGAAGTAGTAAAAATTTTTTTTTTTAATAATTCGCAGTACCATAATCCGAATTGCCTTAATGGATAAATTTCCATTAAAGTAAATCACAGTATTGTATTGTGATTTAGGTATTTACGTAAATTTTTTTTTGTAGTAAAAACGTATTTTTTATCCAAAAAAACATTAGAAAAGTTTGGGACTCTCAGTCGATTTTGGCCTAACTTTTAGTAGTGTAGAGAGATAGATCTAATGACTATCACATCATATAATACTTTGAGCATGGATGCACGCACATATATTTAAGCATTTTTTATAAAACATAACATCACTATACATTATTTAAGGAGGGGAGCATGGATTCACGTGTCCACGAAAACCCCTAGATACGACCCTGATATTAGTGTAACAATTCGCTAAAATTAGTTAAACTCGTTACATGTGCGACTGAACTAAAAATGAGCAAGTCAAAACATATTGAAACACAAATTGTTGGGTCATATCCAGTTCAAAGCTTGTATAGGTCAAGATGGAACAAGTCAATAATTTGGGCGAAACAATACTCTAGGTTATAAATCCGTCCAACTCAAAACTATATTTATATACTATGTTTTTTTTTTGTACTTATATGTTTGTCTAATTACCAAACCAAACTTCCAAGAAACTTTTTTCCCCTTTTTCTCATGATTATATGTAGCAAAGCTAAAATAAAATAAAAAGATTTGACACAAACATAAATATTAGCAGGGCTTTAATTTAAAAATAAGCTTGTTTACGTTGATAGTAGGATTAATAATTTGCTCGGTTAGCTGATAAAATATCAGTTTCCCCTAAAACAAGGTCAAAGATTGTCAAAAATATTATTTGATGAATAGACCCACAAAGTGTGCGTCATGGCGTCATTCATGCATACAGCACTAGTCAATAGCTCCTTGGTACAATCACAAAAAGCTTTTGATCCATTATATACTCTAATTATATACTCGTCATTAGTTTATTTGTTGGCCTTATTTGTTTATTATCTCTGTCCCATTCCCTTCTAATTATTTTCCTTCTCCTTGAGATCAGTTTTCTCAAATCACTATGATTTGATGAAACAGCAAAATTCAAGAAAGCAAATGTGAAATTGTGAATATATACATGCAAAACCCTAAAAAATGCTTATAGTTGTCAATACAGAACTTTCTATGCAAAATAAAATATTTATCTGATTAATTTAACTTTTCCAAACCGTTTATGGAAAACCTAAAAATCCCACGTACAGCTAAGGCTATAATTGCTGTGTAGGGATATCGACTAGTTAATAATGTCTTTAAGGTTTGGACAAGATCCTTTATTTTTGGGATCTCTTTTACGGAATCAAGGAAACAAAGAAAAATCTTCATCAACCAATTAATGGAATGTTAACTCATGTTTCTCCAATTATCGACTTAATTGGAAAAACATGGATTAAACAGTCATTCGTTATAAATGTGAATTAAAAGATATTATAATTGATATGATTAATACCATATATAATTGACATTATGGTTAAGCCAAGTGCGAAGCTAATAAGTATCATTAATATATGGTAACTTTGTTTTATATATAAGTTCTAAAAGTCGAATTTAAATTAAAAATAAAATTTATCTTTTTTTAATCATGTTATCATACTTAATTCGGTTAATCATCATGTGCAATCACGTTAGGGACTTTTGTTATCTTTTATAATTATTTAAATATTACTTCGCCTCTAGCAAAAAAAGAACAAATCCATATAACTATAAAACTCTTTCACATTTAAAATCCTATAAGTATAGTTCTTTGGAACACTGTAGCTAGATTTTGAATAAAATAAAATTATTTTAAATAAATATAATATATAAGGTACGTGCCTATATTTATCTAAATAACAAAAAAGATTACAGAACCAAATAAAAGTTTACTTACATATATAATAAAGTATATATACATACTGGAGAAAGAAACATCACAAAATCAGTCAATATTAAAAAAAAATCTTTTTTCTTCTTGTATAATATTTGTTTGAAGAGTCAATTTGAATAAATGCATATAAAACAAATAACACTACTTTGGTTATATAATTGCTATCATTGATTAATTTAGCACACTCAAGGAATTGAAGGGTATAAGCTTAACCCCATTCATTTAGTTGTAGCGCCAAGCCAATATTGCAAGGGTATAATATTTTTTTCATTGAATAATATTAATTTTGAATCATTAGATTAGGTGAAAGGTTTTTTTTACTCAACAAAATAAAATTGGTTTCTAATTGATAGTTTCTATAGCGACTTTTAAGTGTAACAAAGAGTATATATAAAGAAAAAATTAGTATGACGTGAAAAATATATATTTTAATATGTAAACAAATTATTTCGAAAAAACTCTTTACTTTTTTTAATTCAAAAATAATAAAAAGATATTTTTGAAAATTAATAGAGAGTTTTAAAATTATTATAATAGAATTTATATCATGGATAAACTCAAAACAACCGAAATCTTATGGAATATTTACATAATATTTGGCCAAATTTATTATTTAATTTTTATAGCTAATATAAATAGATGATATATCAATAACGCACGATTATAAACATATTGTAAATGATTTTTATATGAAATACACATCATTCAATTTTTTAGTTTAAGTGGTCGGGTGAGCACCTATTTAGGCTGATTAGATAAAGCCAAAAGAAAAATATGAAATAATTTCAACCAAAGACTAAAAATATAATTAAAGTTCAAATGTAGATAATTTTTATTAAAACTCATCCTTTTATAGCTAAATTAATTTTGTAACAAAAGAAATAATGATATAAAAAATAAGATAAAAGAAAATAAATATTGAAAAAATGTTAGAAAGATCTAAAAACGAGAATAAAAGATGACAATAAATTTCTTCTTATGTTCATCTTTATTGAGTATAAAAAAATTTGAAAGTTAATCTCATCAATTTTATATATTTTTTCCGACTCAATTACATGGATTATAAGATAAGGATATCTTCGAATATTTTTTTTTAATTTAAATTATGTATCGTTTTTAAGAAAATCACTATTACTAACAAACTGATATGACGTTCAAATTTAAATTGGAATGCAATTTGAGTAATTTGCATTGAGGTTAAGCCAAGTATGGTGTCGAATTAAACTACATGATAATTTTAAGACAATACATATAATTTTTTAATAATAATAATAATAAACTAATTTATCATTTAATTAACTATTTAAAGAATTTTTTTATTTGTATATAGGGTATTAAAAATTTAAATTCTAGGGCTAGATATAGATAAACTTAAACTGGAGCCATACTAAATAAATTCGGCCAAAAAATCATTTAAATTTTTAGATAGCCGATTAAAGTAAATTTTAAATTAAGGATAATATCTTCACTATCATCATCCATATATATATATATATATATATATATATATATATATATATATTGCGGTTAAATATATAAAGTTTTAGAAATTGAAATATCAAAATATAAATATTTTTTGGAAGATAAAATCATATCAAATAAGAGTTCAAGTTGTAGTATAAGAGTCGCGTTGTAATCAAAGAATCATTTATATCGTGTCAAACATTGTGCTTTGCCATAAATACGAGTTATTATTTTACTTTGTGGCTATTTTTAAGTTTCAATGACACTTATGAGAATAGTGCTAAATAAAATTATCACTACAAGAATTGAGAAAATGTTGGTCTTTTTACATGTAGTATTTCTAAATTAATATATGACGATTATCTATTATTATTTAGAACGTTTAAATGTTAAGGTTATTCACATATCATTCAAATAACTCATATATTTAACATGGTTAATATCAAATATCAAAATGGAGTAAAATAATTGACTAGATAAATAATATTTTATATTTTTAAATTGCCAACTAAAATGAGTTTTGAATTAAGAATACTATTTTCAATTATATTGTTATAAAAAATTATTATTGAAAAATAATGTTTTAGAAACTGAAATTTTAAGAAAGAAATATTTTAAGAGATATCAACACACCAAATAAGAGTTCAAATAATAGTAAAAGAGTTAAGTCTTATCAAAAGAGTAATTCATTGACTCAGCATTTGACTATTCTGCCATAAATATAAGTTATTATTTTGCTTCCTGACTATTTTTAGGATCCAATAACACCGGCAAGAATGGCATCAAACAAGAAAAATTGAAGAAATATTTAATTTCTTTTTTTTCATGTGGTTAATATCCAATGACTATATATATATTTATTGAGAATGTGTAATTAAATTTTAAGATCATTTACATACAATTCAAATAACTTAAATATTTAAAATAATTAGTGTCTGTGCATCTGCACCTAATTCGTTATATATATATAGGGTTTTGCTAACATACTACATGAAGGTAGTATATTAGCACCCTACCCATTTTTTATTTCACATAAATATCCCTGCCACCTCAATAAGTGCTTAGCCCTTTTAGTCTTTTCACCCAAAGTCAAGTCACGTTCTTTCCAGATAAGTGCTTAGCACTTTTAGGCTATTTTTGTCCTTCCACATAAAACACTAAAGCCAAGTCATGTTCTTTCCCCATCAAGTTCATCCTCCATCCACGCCCCTTCTCTTCTCTCTTATGGTTTTTATTCTTTCTCTTCCTAAGACAAACTATTATGGGATTTGGAGTTGTGTGAATTTGTATTACCATTTTTTGAGGTAATCTTCTAGTTCAGTACCGCTTCAAATAATGTCCTAAAAATTATATTTTGAATATTTGCTTCAAGACGCAGATCTGTTCTGTTTTCTTCTTCTTGCTTCCCTATGGATGACAGAAAGTATAAGAAGGGTGAAGGTTGGAGGCGTATTTCACTAAATTGTAAGTCAACTTAATTTCCTTAGATTGTTTAGATTTTTAATTACTTCCTACAATTTACAATTGGGAATTAGGATGTTTCATGTTCATAATTTGATGGATAAATAACTAGATGGGTGTAACTCTTTTCTTTTGCAGCATAGAAGTCAGTTCTATGTGATTGAAGATGGATAGTAGCTGGAAGGCATGATTTCTGAAAAGTTTGATATGTTTGAAGCTCAAGAAATTTTTAGATTTATAGCACTTAAAAATTCTACAATGAGGAGATTCTCCTTCATGAATTTGGCTTTAGAAACCAGTAGCTTATTCTTGAAATTTTGTAAGAGAGGATGTTCTCTTATACCAAAAGTAATATTGGAGGTTAGGCTTGAAGTCCCCTCCTCTTGTACATCTAAACCAGTTTTTACATGTAATAAAGAATATTTCTATTCAAAATTGATTACGTCAGTTTGTATGCATTATGAGTATACAACATAATTAGTGACTTTCTGAAGTTTCTTCAGTAGTAATTGAGTTATGAGCTAAACTGCCATGGTTGAGTTGTTAGTGCAGGCCTTTGTTAAACTTTATTTTTTCCTTTGGTATAAGCTAGCACTGGTCTTTTGTTATTGGTTATCTGGTTTCACGTAGAGAAAATATGTGAATTTTTAAGGAACAGGGCAAAAAAGGCTATATGCAAGCTGTTGCTCCAAGCTTGTATCAGTCATAACTGGTAGAGATGGATAAAATGATTAATTGCGGTTAAGCATTATATTTTATGTCCCTAGCACACTGAACTTGAAGACACAGACTTCTCATTCTTTATGTGACTTCATCCCTGGACTTCTATACTAGAAATGCAAATAGAAGTTGAGGAGTGTGGAGCTTCCACATGACTAATAGTAGATTAGCTACTTCATGTTTGTCAATGGTACTAGTAAATAGTATAACTTGATTTGCCAAATTAGGATTGAATGAATCCTAAATAGCACACATATTTTGCCAGACAACAACTAAAACTGTATCTGCAGTGAGTAGCTAATATCAATAACATTCTCTTTTCTAAGTTCCTCATTTGAAGTTGTAGTTGTTCCTACAATTGTATCTCCATTAAGGAAGCACCCAATATCACCACATGGGCAATGATTTCTTGAAACTCCTATTGTCGAATCACTTGTAGTGTTAAAAATCTGTTTTTTTTTTTAAATTCCATCAAAAGAAATAATTTTATCAAAACACTAAGTAATCCAACTAAAGAATTAGTTCATTGAAAATGTAAATTTGTGCTATAAATGAAAAAGCAAGAAGCAGATCTAAAGGCACAAAGCAAATGTAAACTAAAATTGTTTAATAGTTTGACACCTCTGTTTCAAAAGTAGAAAATGCTTTTCACCCTAAAATTTGATGAACAAATGAAAAAGTATTAAAATAATATATGCTTACCTCCATTTTGCACTAGTCAATATTGGAAAGAGAAAACTTAAGAAATAACCTTGGAATTTCACAGAAGAGTAATGGTTGCTTGCTCCCCTTTTTCCCCGCCAATCTAGTACAGTAAATGGTGTGATTTAGCGGGAGGGTCTTGAAAATATAATTTTTAGAGCATTAAGTGAATTGTGAGAATTTGGGTGAAAAGACTAAAAGGGCTAAGCACTTATTGAGGTGGCAGGGATATTTATGTGAAATAAAAAATGGGCAGGGTGCTAATATACTACCTTCATGTAGTATGTTAGCAAAACCCTATATATATATATTCAAAGTTAAAGTTGAATGTTGTGAAAATGGGTATACTATCCTAGTCAATACTCAGCAGTTATATATATATACTAAAAATCATATTGACATTTGGATGCTTACAAAAATAACCATAATGCAATACATAATCTAATTGTATGTTGTTCGTAGCACGAAAATTAAGCATCCATTTAAAATTAGTGGAAATGGCTATCACTACATTAACAAACTCTAATCAACCCCCCGATTAATTAGTCGAATGTGTGGAAGAGCTTATTACAAAGTCGACTTCTCTCAACGTGGTAATTATATTTTATTACGTCGGGGAAAGAGAAAGTGAAAGGAAATACTATTATACTACAATACTTATGGTATATGAACCCTCCACTCTTTAACATGGTAAATTATAAACAAAAAGAAAATTAGTTATGTATTACATTAATTTCATTGTTTTTTATGTTTGGGTGGTAGAGGTGCATATCACATGGAAAAGTAAGAGGGTACGTGGTAGTGACAGCCGCCATGGCTACATGCATTTTGATTTGTAGGGTGGAATTTTTCTCCCATGTGGCCAACTCATTTTTTGCTGGCTCTTAATTCTGATACTGTAATTGTTTTTACTATGTAACTAGATAGAGTACTGTTGTTGCATGTTACCCCTTAATTTATTCCCCAATAACAGTGCTAACTTTTAATGTAGAATCCAATTATGAGAGCTAACTGATTTTAAATTCTTACTTTTTTTTTAAATGTAGCATCCAACGAAATGGATATATACTGCTTTTTTAAGAGTACACTAATAATGAAACATGATATGGTGAGAAAATTTGAATTTACTAGCAAGTAATGTGATGAAAATAGTTTATGTCCCTTCATCTATTAACCAGAGGGATATATATGTATACAAATAGGTTATTCTGATCCCATTATTTAATATTTGACTCTATTAAAAAGAGTGGTACAAAAAAAGCCTCTCATGGTGGATCACCAGAATTTAGAACAAAAATTTCTAATGTGTAATTGTGTCGTAACTTTATAATAAATTGTTCATAAATTTTGAAGAATACTAGGAGTTTTTGATGGATGGTCTTGTCATAAGTCCTAACGAATCACTATAGGATTTTAGTACAAATTGAAAAATGACATGGACTCTCATTACTTTCAGCTGTAAATATTATTTAATTATATCATCAAAAACACTAAAACGTAAAATGCAGGCCAATATCTACTTTTGGATCTACTTTAGCAGGCTGCATCTTCTTAATTTATTAATACTTATTTTCAATTAACTATTTTGTTATTTTAAATTGATAATGAAGGTTTCTCTAATTACCAAAAATAAACTTAACCATGTTTCTTTATTTTAATTTTATTTCTCTTAACATCGAAAGAACCACGGAATACATGCTGACCTTGATTCCCACTTCAATATTAAATTTTATACTACTATATATGCCAATGAGTTTGCCCATAATTAATCTGACACTGTGTCTGATCTGTTAAATGGATGAACGATAATAGGATTGGATATATATGACAAAGTTATTATTAATTTAATCAAATAATTACATTCCCCACCATGGCATTAATTTAGAGCGTGTTTTAAATAATAAGAATATTCCAAGAAGTAGGGGAGAAGAATACGTTTTCCCGACTAGTTTCTGTTGGGGTTAGAACTACATAAAACATAGGATAAACTAGTGTTTTCTTTTTGTAGTAACAAAATTTGAAAAGTGTATGCGAAAATCGTGTTAAGAACGAGCACAATCAAACTTATTTATAACAAAATTATTTGTTCCAATAACTTTTTATTTTTATGATAAATGAATATTATATACCTATAACAGTATTTGACGTTTAAATATTTTTTGGCCATTATAAATAAAATTTATCTAAAAATTAGGTTTTTTTCTTTTTCAACGTTACGTATAAAAATGATAAAAAAAATATTCAAATTTAAAATCTCAAAAAATATACATGTTTCTCTAGTTAAATATTAAAGAAAGTTAATATATTATTAATAAATTCAAACTAAAAGTACAAAGATTTAACTCTAAGGCACACACTATAGAGTTACTAGAATAATAAAATCTTTCAAGATTGATGGAAATTTTTCACAGTTGTAGCTTGCTTCATATATTTTATTTTTTTACTAACGATATAATGTTTGAATTGACAAATATTTATATCCGAACTTTCAGCGAAAAGATATATGATAGCTTTCTCTTGAAGGTAATCTATGTGCTTAATATTAGAATCTTCTATTTAAATATTTTTTTAGCATTTGTTCAATAGAAAAGTTATCATGTGCAAGTCTTCATATCTTATGAATTATGCAAGATGAAATTTTTGTTCAACAGAAAAGATTGTGTGTATATTTTAGAATTACTATTAATTATTAATCTTTGAAATACTATATGACTGTTATAGATGAGTCATTTATCCAAAAGCGATATGCTATAAATATGATTGTTGTTTTTATAGATAAAAATAATTATATAAATGTAAAATATAACTTAATAAATCGAAAAACTTAGTTTTTATAGTAAATAACTGTTATATAAAAATGTTGTTATAGAAAAGTATATTTATTTGATTCTTTGGTTAATAATGTCCTTTTTCAAAAGAAGCAAAGTATATAATTTTCACTACATGAAACAATTCCAAGAAGTAAGGACCACAAAAAAGTAGTAGTACGTAAATTAAGGCAAATGCACACATTAATATTGATGTACGCTATTTTCGATTACAAAAGGAATACCTAGTGATGCCAAACATAGCTCATTATTCAACGTCCACTTTTTCTTTATTTATTTCTTGAGATTGTTATCTAAGTATAAAATGATTAGTTTTCTAGAACTGTTAATTAATAAATCACTTGAGTCTTATTCTCGAATTGTCGATATCATAAAGTCACACTAGTAGTCTGGAAATGACAAATCAAGCAAATTAATTTAATAATGGAGTCCTATGTTGTGTTAAATAATGGCACCAATTTTGGTATAGACAACAAATTAATAAAATTAATCAAGATTAACATCATAGTGACAAGGGCATCCCGTCATTACAATTGGTTAGCATATCGTACTTTTTTTGTCATGGACCAGCTGTGGAAGTTGAAAATTTTCAAATCTAAAAGATCTCAAATTAAGGATAGTTGTAATTTTTTATTTATTTATTTATCAATATATGTTATTTTACGAATTTAGTTTGACACGAATTCTCCACTATAAACGTTCGGCTTGAATTTGTAAGAATCGTCGAAATATTTGCTGAGGAAAAACATATTAAAAGTCTAGCCAATGAATATTAACTAGGTTCAATATTCAGCTGAGTAAAAAATTATTTGCATTCGATATTACATCAAGTCTATAAATATATGATTTATATTTTCTCATATAATCCTATTACTTAATCATTGTTGATTAATAAATACTATTATCTTATTAAATCATTAACAGTGATAAATAAATACAATTTGGTATAAAGTTCAAATATGGGTAAGTATAATCGTTTAGATGTACGATTTTGGCGTCGATCCTTTTTTTTGGGGGGGGGGGTGATTATGTGTTTCTGTTTAAGAATCATTGTTTTGAGTAACTATAGCTGCATCATCGCTAAATAACATACCATAAAGTTGTGTATTGCAGTAATGTTTATGCAGAATTATGAGAAGACATAATTTATTCAAATGGAAAAATGTTACTCCCTCTAATCCCAAAGTTTAGTCTAATTTTATTTGAAAATACGTAACGTTTTAAAAATAAGACGTCATTTATTATTATTTTTCAAATATAACCGTCTTTTCCCAATTAGTGCAATATTAACTAAATGACATGTTTTAGGAGGGATAACATATTTTAAGATAGTCCTATAATTAAGGTTATTACATGTAAGAATGTGCAAGAATCTTAAAAAAATAATATAATTCGGATATTGTACCACAACCATAACTCACTCCTGTCATGTCATTAGAAGGACCAATGCACGAGGAAAGTCAGTTTATCTTACCAATAAAGATTAATAGCGGATTAGTAAGTACACATCCATTTTTAACCATAGGTCTTGAATTTAAATTTTGGGTACAAAGTCATTTATTGTTAGCGAACCCTTTATTTCTAATATAGAATTTTCAAATATAAATTTAAATTTAATTAGGCGCCTATATAAATATCAAACACATAATGAGAAACAAAAAATAATAATCAGGTAGACACTAAAAAAAGAAGGAAAAGAGAGAAAAGCAAAAAGGCAAAAAAGTGAGGTAGAGGGATAAAATTTGAAACAAAAGAAAGCGACTTTTGCTTAATTGACACTCTTGCAAAAGTATGACTTTCTCCAACATAAAATTCATAAATTACCTTAAAATAAGCATTAGGTGAAACATTAACTTTTCCATTTAAGTAGTTCGATTTTCAACATTGGTTGAACTCTCCATATTTTCCAGAAACAGAGGATTTCTTGAGTAATTTTTAAGTCAAAGGGTGTACGTAAATGGAATATACTAATTTTAATTACCTAAAAATATGGAATACACTAGTAATTTTAAATGCGAATTAAAAATTACTGCTAGATTTTTAAGAAAAAGACTCTCGCCACCCCCCACCCCAAAAATAAAAAAAATAAAAAAATGGATTATGGCTTGTGCCCAAAATACAAGTTGCATAGAATGGGTAAAGAATTGTTGGGTTAAGTAGGAATTGGAGATATTATGTCTCCTTGGTTTATTCAACCAATTTATTTCTATGATTTTGTTCGTATTTAAATACAATGCTTAAAGATAAGGAAAGCTTAGAGTCAAAAAGCAAATTTTACCTTTTGTCAATTATTTGAATTGTATTTTACTTGAAAATAGTAGTAACAAGCAAGGGGTTGAAAGGGGGAAAAGCACAAGTTGGGTTAAATCCAACTAATACCATCCAAAAACAAAGAAATTTATGCTTTGTGAACTGTCATAGACTGAGATTTTGTGACGTGGGCTATTCTTTTCACAATTATTTGATTAAGTCCCATATGAAATTGAAATTTATAAGTTATCTATTGTTTGGAAGAGAAAATAATTAGCAAGTGTCAAGAAAGAGGTGAAATTTGATAGGAGTATAATAATTAGAGTCATTTGCAAATTTGGTAAGAGGTCTAATCACATGAATAGAGGTACAAAAATCTAATATATCTTTTTTTCTCTTACAAGAGGATATAAAACTAATTCAAATCACTTCATTGGGATGTTTTGCCAATTTTTTTTTATCTTAGTGGATTTTTGCAAGAATATAAAATTCATTGAGAAAACTATCATTTATAGTCCCTCAAAATTTTAATAACTCATGTTTTGTCCTACTTACAAAAAAAATTCGGCCCAAAAATATTACATATAGTAGCCGAAGAATGAGTATAACAATATAAGTGCATGTAGTTCAGTGGATAGAGCGCATGTCTCCTAAGTTGAAGGTCATAGGTTTGACCCCTGCTCTAGTGCAATAGAGCAACCTTTTTTTGCAATGTATAAATATTGTATCCTAAGTTCGACAGTGCAACCTTGGTGTATATTGAGCCTATCTCGAGTGTGCTTGCGTATCTAAAGTATATATATTTATGTACCTCAAATATATTTTGTGTCGTAAATGTATAATCTGTCTGAACAATGTATCAAAATTATATATAATGTGTATTGACATTCTTTTTTGTATATATTTTATATAGTTATATCTATTTTGTATAGCGAGAGTCTATTTTGTATATTTTTTGTATAGTGACAATCTATTTATATATTTTTTGTATAGTGACAGTCTATTTTGTATATTTTTTGTATATGTAACAGTTTACTATATATATATATATATAAATCATGTAGAGAATTTATATCAAACTATAGCCAATCGGATAAACTAAGACAAAAGCAAATTGGTACAATTTTAGTCTTTCCTAGATATTTTTGGTTTCTCAATAGGCCAAATACATATGTGGCCCCTTAAACTTGCCCAGTTTTTTCTCTTAGACACTTATACTAAAGTATTTACTTATTGAACACTTCATCTCTACCAAAATTGTAACTATTAAACACAATCTGCTGAGATGGCACAGTACGTGCACAACACAGCTTCTAGGAGCGTGACATAGCTCTAAATCTCAATACAAAATATCTTCTGCCGGAAGCTATGAGGCTTCGCCTGAAAAATAAATTTAGTTCTTTTATTTGCTTTTCCTTTTTACCATTGATTCTTCAAAATAAAAAAAAATAAAAAAGACAATTGGTCCAGTCAGTTTAAAAATTCCTTCAAATGTAAACCGAATTTCTTCAAACAAAAATGAATAATGATCGAACAATTCGTCCAAATCAGACGAGGGAACAAACAGTTCTAATATCTAGAAGGTAATGAAGAAAGAAAATGCTTCTTTGAAGCTCTATTAATATGGTAGCCACAAATTTACAAAGTCAGTCTGCTGTCATCAATACTTGTAAAAGCAAACATTTAGTTACACCTCAAAAATCACCCATTTACAGCACCGACAACATTAGACAGTAAACGAGTGCATTTGCTGCTGTAGAAGTAGCTTGTGACGCTGATCTAGAATTTGCAGATGTTAATGTCGAAACATCCCTAAATACATTGTTTATACTGATTTGTTGCTCAACTAGTGAAGATGCTACAATGTTTTTACTATTTTTTCTTTCTGGTTATTGATTGAATATTAATTAAAGAAAGAGGAAACTCACAATAATGGAGGAAATGGAGAAATGACTGGAGGAAATGAGGGCTCTGTTGGGGAAGACGACGAGGAAGGAGAGGGGGCCATACCTCTCCCCCTTTTTCTAAAAGATTTGATACGTGTCAATTTTTTATTCGTATTGTTTGCCATGTCAATAGCAAGTGACATACACGCACTTAACTTGGTCTAGCATTGTCAACTTTGTGTTCAATTGGTACATTTTGTATTAAGATCAAGTATTCAATTGGTACATACTTTAGTATAAGTGTCTAAGTGAAAATATTGGACAAGTTTAAGGGGCTCCATATGTATTTGGCCTTCTCAATACCACTCATTTTCTCTTTTAGCCGTTTTTGCACTGAGCATTTTACACTTTCCATGTATTTCTATCTTTTCCAATTCTTTTTGCTCCAACATTACTTTTCTCACCCTTTTATTTTTTAATTAGTACTTTTTACAATTTATCTCTTACCTTATCCCAGCATAACACGTGGTTTTACACAGCCACTCGTCCAGACTAAGACAATATTTATCCATCATCATTTCTGATCTAATCCTTTTCCCTTTTTCTTTATGGTTATATTTGTCCATTTTAGCTTTTATTTAGTCTCTCCCCATTCTTTGTGCGAGTATTTTTTGGAATTTTTGTCTAAGTGCCAAGAAAAATTTCCGAAATTTCAATTTAAATTCCGAAATTTCAAGATCTGCATATTGTTGATGTTGTTTACTAGTGCCTAGTGGACATGTTAATTTTTGTGTTTCTTCTTTTTCTTCTTCTTCTTAATTTATTTTAGAATATATTACTTCGAAGATGACCGCTGCTTTCATTTAGCAAATTAAGAGTCAAACAATAACAAAAATTATTTTGTTATATTGAAAATTGTATGGCAAAATTAGAATTATATGTAAATCATGCTGATTTTAATAACAATAAAGATTGTAATATTATTACCTCCAACCCCAAAAAAATAAAAACAAATATTAAAAGAATATATTCAGTTTCAGTTATACATTTTGATCAACCTAGAAAAGTAAAAGTAAAAATTAAATATTGATTAGCAGATAGGGAAGAAATGTAAATGAATATAAGAGATGGTGACTGTAAGAATTATAGCCACCGAATCTTGATTGGTCATAAAGACATAGATTTTTTGAAAATTTTGTTCTGGTTAGTCTAATCATAGCCACCGAATTTAGTGGCTACGGTGTTAAAATATTTGAAATTTGAAGAGAAAGAGTGGCAGTGATTTTGGGCTAGCTCTTATAATTGGTTTTGGGCTATTACTTATACGATTTAGTTTCTGGCTACAGATTGTTATAATTTTTTCCGGAGGACTACAAATAAAATTTTATATTTTCACTTTAACTTGGTCAATCTTTATATTTATGTTGGGAAAAGTTGTCTAATGGGCTAGAAACTCGTGCATACACCCCAAGTAGGATTCTTGAACGCGAAAAGGATCCATGGTACATACATACATATATTAATATGTACACGTGCTTACGAATACACATATAATTTGCAAAAAAGATTAGTTGAGTTTATTTGTTAAGTTAAATGAGCTAATCTTTTTAGGTTTAATTTTTTTTTGCTCTCTTTCTTTTATATATTTGGTTTAATATTGTTCATCATTAAGTCTAATGAGAAGGTTCTAGGTTTAGCTTCAGAAAGATCAATGTAGTGAGTTATTGGGAAAAATTAATGAAGTTAGCAAGTATACAATTTGTCAATGGCAGCCCAGCCCAGTTACCTTTTTTAAACTGTTTTTGGCCCATTGTGAAATCCATCTGTTTTTCTTCAAAACTTTCAGCTTCAGCCTTCACATATTTTCATTATTTTTCTTTCTCTTCTTTGAAGTATATAAGTATTTAATTTCTTTGCCGTCTGTTTCTTTCCCAATATCCTTCTTTCTTTACCCCTGTTTCAAAATTGATGGTCTTGAGTTTTGACCCTCACTTGTCTCATTGGCAGATTTTTTAACGTGAAAAGTTAAAAATATTGTCCATGGAGATGAGATGAGATGAGATGAGCGAGGGGCAATAAATGGGGGACAAAAATTAATAGTAGCACCAAAATGTGATATTTATGCAAATCACCCTGCCTCAAAAGGTAACAGCCCAATAATGTAAACTCACATAGACTACACTTTAGGTAGAAATGGCGTTGGATGGTGGTATTTAGTTTTTATCTACTGTTTTTAATATTGAATAAAATAGTCATAACTCTATTAAAATTCATACGAAAAGATATTTTTATCCTTTGTTCATGAGTGCTGTGTAAATATTAAGGATATGATGTCCTTAATATGTACGCTGCAAACATGAAGTTAAGGACACAATATCTTTACTATTTAGATTGCATATATGAAGTTATGGACTAGACATGACATTTTTTCCTTAATATTTACACATCATTCATTTAAGGATATCACGTCCTTCATGTTAGCACATCACTCATAAAATTAAGGACACTATGTCCTTAATATTTACATTGCATATATGACGTTAAGGACACGAGTTCCTAAAGTTTAACAACAAAAAGTGCAAATACATGTTAAAGGACATTATGCCCTTAATATTTATACTGCACACATAGGGTTAAGGACATCATGTTCTTAATATTTACACTGCATATACGAAGTTAAGGACATTACAAGATATTTTGTTCTTAATATTTACACAATGAAGTTAAGGACACCATGTTCTTAATATTTACACAATATTCATGTCTAGCACAAGTGTATTTTCGTCCGGGGAATAACAAATTTATTAACTATTGGCTAAAGAACTCTCATATTCAAAGAATGAAGGTTGTGGAGATGACGATGTTCAGGTGGATGTGCGGGCTCACCAGGTTGGATAGAGTCAGGAATGAAGTTATTCGGGTAGAGGTGGCCCCAATGAATGAGAAGCTGCGAGAAGCGAGACTCAGGTGGTTCGGGCATGTATGGAGGGGAAGCCCTGATGTCCCCGTGAGGAGTTGCGAGCGACTGTCGGTAGTTGGCGCGAGTCGAGGCAGAGGGAGGCCCAAGAGGTACTGGGGAGAGGTGATTAGGCATGACATGTATAATGCTGATTTCCGAGGACATGGCCATTGATAGAAAAGTCTGGAGGTCTAGTATCAAGATTGTAAGATAGGGGCTCTAGTATTTCACGCTTTTCTAGCACAAGGGTATTTTTGTCCGGGGAATACAAATTTATTAACTATTGGCTAAAGAACTCTCATATTCAAAGAATGAAGGTTGCGGAGATGGGGATGCTCAGGTGGATGTGCGAGCTCACCAGGTTGGATAGAGCCAAAAATGAAGTTATTCGGGAAAAGGTAGGGGTGGCCCCAATGGATGAGAAGCTGCGAGAAGCGAGACTCAGGTGGTTCGGGCATGTGCGGATGAGAAGCCCCGATGTCCCGGTGAGGAGTTGCGAGCGATTGCCGGTAGTTGGCGCGAGTCAAGGCAAAGGGAAGCCCAAGAGGTACTGGGGAGAGGTGATTAGGCAGGACATTTATAATGCTGATTTCCGAGGACATGACCCTTGATAGGAAAGTCTGGAGGTCTAGTATCAAGGTTGTAGGATAGGGGCTCTAGTATTTCATGCTTTTCTTCCCCGGGGTAGGGCTGGGGTTGGGGGGAGGTTTCTCATATAGGCTTGGTGTAGTGTATTGCATGCCATTCTACTTTTGGCTTATGACTTTGTAAGTATTTTAGTGATTTCTCCTAGAGTTACTAATACATTTTGTTCTTGTTGTTGTTTTTTTATCTTGTCCTTCTATATGCCAGGTTATTTATTTGTCACGACCCAAACCCCGGTCGTGATGGCGCCTAACATATTGCTAGACAAACCCGCCCATGTTATCCAATTTACCAGCCAGTTATTAGTTAATGATGATACATTAACCTAATAGCATGTTTGTTATATCAAAACAATAAGTACGGAAGTAGAAGCATACAAAATACAACCCAACCCAAATCGTGGTGTCACAAGTCTGAGTCTCTACATATGAGATATCCTACACAATCAAGTCTAGGCAGAATGAAAACAACAAGATGATAAAGAGGAAGAGATCAGGTCCAAGTTAGTTGGGTCGACTATATGAATTGTTGTACTCATTCCGCTCTTTTCATGACCTTTTTTTTCAAATACCTTGTTAGTCAATGAATTATCTTAATTCTAGTAGCAATACATAGATTCTAAGAGTTGATGAAACTGTGTGAGATGGATGTTAGGGTATGTTGTTCTCTTGGTGATGAAGTATCGGTTTAGAAATTTTAATTCAGATGTTGAATTGCAAGCTTAAGTTAGGTCCAGCTTTTGCTAAAATCACTTATTGGCCCCCCTGACTGTTGAATTGCAATCTTAAGTAAAGTTCGGGTGCCGCCAGTTATATAACAAACAGTAAAGGCAGTAAAGATCAGCTAATCAGGGAAGACCAGTAAAAATCTCCAACAGTTTGACAATTTACCAATACTGCCGCGGCGCGCAACTCGATCCATGCCTAATACTGCTGCGACGCACAGCCCGATCCAGATATAGTATATACCGCTATGGCGCACAGCCCGATCCAATAATAATAGTCGATTGTGCTTACTAGGGATGTGTGCAGACTCCGGAGGGGCTCCTTCATCCCAAACGCTATAATACTATGGCATGCATTCCGATCCATATAATATATCACTGTGCGTGCAGTCCGATCCATATAATATATCATTGCGGCGCGCAGTCCGATCATATAATATATCAATGTGGCATGCAGTCCGATCCATATATATAATATACTACTGCGGCATGCAGTTCGATTCAATACATGTATATGTATATACTGTTGTGGTGTGCATCCCGATTCGGCATATATCAAATACCTGATATGCTATATAGCTATAATTACGGCTGAGTGTATGTATCCCACATGATATAAGGGTCACTTAGCTCTACAGGCTTCCCTAATACTTTAAAGAACGGCACAAGGCCCCCAAACATGGCTACTAGCCCAATTACACAGTTATAAGCTCAATAACATCATAATACACAGTAAGACTATCAATCGGGAAGGACCAAGTCCAAATCCCCAATCACAATGCCACCACGCTCGTCACATGACATGTGTTTCATCTTAGCATAGCAGTATATAGTGCAAGTACGGGGTTTCAAACCCTCTGTACATCATTTACTACCACCACTCACCTGGAACCGGTAGAAGTCCCAGCTCGCTTTGCGCTTGCCTAAAAAATCAATCTTCTCGGATGCCAAATCTGCTCAAAATCGATAAGAATACATCAATATAGGCTAATTAGACATAACGCAATCGAAATAACTTGATTTACACCAAAACCCACGAAGTTGTCAAAATTCGACTTTTGGTACGCCTCTCGAAAAATTACAAAAGTTACATTTTCGGAATCCTTATCTCAACAAGAGTCCGTACATATAAAGTTTATCAAAATCGGACTCCGTTTGCCCATTTAAATTGATGATTTACCATAACCCAGGCTTAGGGCAAAAATCCCCTATTAATCCTCCCATTTACAGTGAAATAATTGAAGATTCTAAGATAAAATCGCGTATTTAGACCATAGAACTTACCTACAATGTTTACGTGAAATCCCCTCTTGATGCTCTCCAAAATCGTCCAAACGAAATGAAATAAATGAAAAAAATAAACCAATTTCGTGTAATAAAGAATCTGCCCGTGCTTCGTCGAGTTGTACCTTGCACCTGCGCATACAAGTTGTACATCCTATTGCTCTAGCAGTCATTTTCCGTCGATCATAACTTCTAGTATAGATGTCCTAATTACAAGTTCTTTAGCTTTCTGGAAACTAGACACGAAGGTCTACAACTTTTGTATTTTGCACTTTTTGTGATTCCTTATAGATTACAAGATATCAGCTCCCAAAGTAGCCTACTAGCGCTGAAAATCTGCTGCATTTCAGTAGCTTTTTCCAGAACAAAAAATGCCCATTAGACATCCAAAATCACCCCGAGGCCCTCGGGACCTCAACCAAAAACACAAAATCAACCTAATACTTCATTCAAACTTGCTCGGATCATAAAAACGGTACCTTACTGTTTATGTGATTTATGCTAAAGACACAAATACTTTTTTGTTTTTGTTTTTCTTTTTTCCAGACCCCACCTATATAACTATACAGGAGTTATTGTTGTTGTTAACTATTGGCTAAAAAGTAAATATATTTTTAACAATGGCTAAAGACTAAAGATATTAATTAGCCGCTCACCGCAGCATACCGTAGAGGGCACAACCCAACAATCAAAAATCGAAAGTCCAAAACTAACAACAAGGGATTAGGCAATTAGGCGTCCATCTTTTCATGTGTTAAAGAGTTCCCAATCTTCATCGTTTACTTCAGCTGCCTTCAAGCTTTCAGCCTTCGTCTTTCCAATAGTTACCCATTAAATTAATAAATTCCCCTGTATTCTTGCCCTAGCTTTTCAACAGCAAAGGCCGCTGCTCTTACTACCCCGTCAAGCATGGGGAAGACAGCCTCACGGTCAGATCTTAAATGCTATTCTTAATTAAGCCTTGTATTATCTGTTACCCTTATTTTTTCTCTCTTTCTCTCTGTAAGTTTTTTCGTTTTTTTGTTTCAGCGGAGATGCAGCCGCTCGTGCTGAACGTAAATTCGAAAAGAAACTCGAGTTCTATGCTAGTAATTTTCTTGACCTTATATCTATTTTTTGTGTGTGTGTGCTATGGGCCTATGGCATATCTATTTTGAGTTCATATATCTAGTGATTGCATTCTTCTAATGCATATTTTAACTGGAAATTTCGCATGGTTCTTTCCACAGAGGTTAAACAGACAGTTACTTCATTAGCTGCCCAGAAGTCTATTACTAAGGTTTGTGTTCCTTGCCCCCCTTTTTTTCCAGAAAATTTGTTTATTGTCCTAGGGTTTCAATCATTTTTGACTTTAGTGATCTAGTCTTTAACTTGATACCGTAAACATACTCCACGCGTGGCAGTGGCGTACACAGGGTGTTTTGGTAAGCGGTGTCAAAATTTGAAAACATGATTGAATGAATAAATCACTATAATGGAAAGCGGTGTCATTTTTTATATTTATACCCAATATTGTCATTTTGTATACTTTCTATACATACATATTTAATAAAAATTCGGACGAAGCAGTGTCAGGTGCTTGCTGCAAGGTGTATCCACCCCTGCTTGGGGGGTTTAGAACTGTAGAAATGAATGATGCACGTAAAATATTTCACCTCTATCTCTGTATCCAACAATAGATGAAGTAAAAGACTTGGAATAAAGGCTTATTCTGCTTTCCTTTCATACTGACTGATGCACTCTCTTTCACGTGCTCTAGTTTAATATATGGGGCGACATGCTGGATGAAATTGGGAGTGTACATCCGTGGCCGTGGGTGCTTCCTGTATTTGACTTAACTGTGAAAAATAAAAATTGAAGAAGACCGCTAGATAGTGAAGGTTGCATGAGTGTCAAGTATCCATATTAATTTTGATTAGTTCTTCTAAAAGAGACAGCTTGACCATAGTGGTCTAACAAGTCTCATCTTGATCTTTTATTTTGGTAAGTAACAACAACAACAACCCACTATAATCCCACAAGTGGGGTTTGGGGAGGCAAATATGTAGGCAGACCTTACCCCTACCCGAGGGGTAGGGAGGCTGTTTCCTGGAGACCCTTGGCTCAAGACAGCCACAAGAAATGATATATAAATACTATCAATAGACTCATATTATAATAACATAAAATAATGTTATTACAACAGAATATTTATAGCTCAATACAAAAAAACCTCTCCTAAAATGTCAACCTACCAGTTACAGAGAGAAGAGGAAGTCTCATCTTGATTAATTGGATCTTTGCTTCTCTTTTTCTGCTTTATGTCGCTCTAAATGGGATCATATCCCAAGAGATGCTGAAAGATTCTTGGAAAGTTGTGACTTTCTTAAGTTGTATGATGTTGTTTTCACCTGAGCTAATATGTCAATTGGGAATTAGGATACAGGTTCTTTGAAGTTGATTATTCATGTTATCGCTGTATTTTTTGCAATTCTGAGTCTCGATATCTATTGTTCCTGCATATTCGTCGTTAACTCTAAGATGCAAAGAAGAGTAACATAAGTTCTAGTTGCCAACTTACTATCCAGCACGCTTTCTCCAGCCCTAAAAATAACTTCCTATTTATTTTTTCCAATTTTCATGCACTCCTAAAATATCAGTTCCTGTGTCCAAATTTGTTTCATGTGGTTTCACTCACTTAACTCTTGATTATTAAGCCCCAAAATTTGCATCTAGCGTCATGGTTTAATGTTTCAAGGAAGAGCCTACAGTGGTTCTACACCATGATGGCTGGAGGATTTGGATATTGGAGTTTGTTACGTGATACAATATAACATAGTGCTACAATTCTCTGTTAATGAGTTGACTAATTAAATTTAGAAGGTACAACCCTGTTCTTGTTGATGCTTCTCTTGGAGCTATACCCTATGATTTTTCTGCTGAATAGATGTTCGTTTTTCTGCCAGAAGAAGAAAGTAAGAAGCAGGCACAAGAAATTGAAGGCTTATGATCTTTCTGAACTTTCGGAGTTTCTCCCGGAGTTGAAAGCCTCTCAGCAACCAAAACCTGCAGATTTCAAGTTGAAAAGTAAAAATCGGAAAAATTTAGTGTGAGTACTTAAAACTTTGTTTATCTTTCAAAAGCCTGTGTCATTTGTATGATAGAGCAATTTGTTCCTAAGAATGTATACATTTCCTACAGGTTGAAGGAAGGCAATCAGTTTCAAGCAGTTATTAATCATCCTGCTTTCCAGGCAGATCCACTAGGTGCCATTCATCAACACCTGCAAAGCACGCAGCCAACCCCGGATGAAAAGCCAAAAAGAAGGGAAAATAAAAATGGAAATAGAAAAGGAAAAAAGAAATCTAAAGTCTCAGCTGCGCCACAGTCAATGGAGATATAATGTCCTCTTCAACTTCACTTTTTCTTCTGCTTCTTCCAGTAAAGCCCCATTTGCCAAATTTTGGCGTGTTGGTCTGTATTCATAGTAGTTCATAAACAAGCAGCTATTTACCGCTATGATCTTGCCTAGGCGTGCAGGAAAAGCGATTAAGGTAAATCTTATCATTCTTTTTGCCTTGTCATGTATCGGTCAAATACAATAATTCATCCGTTGAGTTAGTTGCAACTTGCAAGAAGTATAAAAGGGCCGACCCAGTTCAATACCCACTTCGTGGGTGTCTGGGGAAGGGAATACTCTAGGCAGCCTTCCCCCCGCTTTGCAGAGAGGCTGATTCGAACCCGCGACCTAACACACCACGGCAAGCAAGCTTACCGCTGAGCCAAGCCGGCCCTTCCAACTTGCAAGAAGTATGCAGAGCATTATTTAAGTATTTCGCAAAGAGCCTCACTACAATTTGTTTGGTTCAACATAAAAGATCCACTACAATTCAACAGAATTTAGAAAAAACGATTTTGGTTTAATTAAAACTTCCGTTTTTCAAATCTTATTTCAGATCTTTTTCTCTTTTAATGATGTAATAAGCGCACTTCATTTTCATAATTCTTTAAGTTGTTAATATCAACCTTTCTCTGATCCTTCGGGTAGAGGTAAGGTCTGCGTACACACTATCCTCCCCAAATCCCACTAGTGGGATTTCACTGGGTCATTGCTGTTAATATCAACCTTTGATGTTGTACTATTCCAAGGTTCATTTTTCTTTCATCATGTTTTATTTTTCAGTTGAACGTTGAATTTGTGTAAACTTAATTAAAGTTGAACAACTCAACAAGGAAAGCCCAATTGAGTTCAGTGGCAGAGTCACGTTTATGGAGGAATTTCTGTGTACTGTTGGATCCGCTACTAAATACAAGGGAACGTTTTGTTGAATCCCCTTCATGAATTATTGTCTCTGCTACTGTTTTTGTCATCGTTCGTAAATCTTGAATCTTAACTTGTGGTAATGTTTAACCTTACGTTTTAAACTTGAGATCTCTTGTAACCTTATGTTGTAATGATCATTATCAGGAGATAGGAAATACCGATATATTCCATGCTAAGATGAGTTGCGCTTTCAACTGCAAGAAGCCAATTCGAAACGTCTTGCCTTCTAGCCTTAGACTATTGCAATGATCGTTACAGAGGGGAACTCAGAATTCATAATTTGAAATTTATGAGTTTGAAATTTTAGTACTTTTTATATTACTAAATTTTAAATTAATAGTTTGTATATGGTCAATATTTGATCAATAAACTAGTGTATTCGATTGAACTCGCAAATTAAAAGCTAGCTCCGCCCTGATGGTTCATGCTGAGTGGTAGCATGATCTATAAAGTCTGGAACGTATATTTGGTGTGGGAAGGTCAGGACGACAAGTACAAGTTAGAATGGAATTCGCCAACACGAACATCTTTTAACATTTATCTAGTTAAGGTGTTTGATCATCTTTTTATAAAATCAATAAAAGAGAGAGTTGAAATGAAACTCGGTTTCTTTTTTTGTTGTCACAGTATAAATGGACATTGGACACTATTAAATGAATTATTCCAATGAAAGGCCTTCTACGATACCAGTTCCAAGTCAAATAAAAGACTTACAATTTCTAGAAGTTTTTTTTTTTTTTTTTATACCGAATAAGATAGAATAGCTTCAAAATGTAATATACCGTGGTACAAATATTATATTTTCATAGTCTGAACTTTGAATATAAAAAAAGAGAAACAATTAAAAATAAATTTAACACGTTGGGAGAACAAAAAGTACATTTCGTTCTCATGTTTTACACGAATATCCTAAATCCGTCATATGATTTGGTTCCTCTAAACACACGCGTACCTCCCACGTGTTGAAATTCCTTTCCCGCGTTGACGTGTCTCTTATTCATTTGTCTTATGACAACTCCCTTACACCTCTTCTTTTCTTGAATTTATATGCAGTTTCTCGTTTCCTTCCTCTGTTTCATTGCTTACTAAGGAAACTATCTTTCTTTCTCAATATATATATAAATAGCAATATATTTTTCTGTATTGAACAAAGTCTAATATTTGAATGGTGGTGAAGATGGTGAAAATTAAAAAGTTTCAGGTGAAAATTAGGATGTTGAAGCTAGAATTAGGAGTTGATGATAATATTGAAGTATTTGATGGGGTGAAGATGATGGCAATTAAGATGAAATGGAAAGGTGAACCAAAGTTTGGATTAGTTCCATTTCATTATAAGCAGAAGAAAGATATTACAAGTCGGAGAATTGTGAAGAAATTAGGGCAAGCTAATAATTCCATTGAATGGAATAATGATGGAGATGAGTTTGAGAATATTTGTTGTTTTACAGAGGTTTCTGGTTGTTATCAAAGTCTAAAGTATTCGCCTTGGAATGTCTCATTTAATGTTTTATACTCAAATAATTTGGAGGCAAAAATGGTGGTGATTGGAAAAATGGTGGTTAATGTAGCAGAAATGGCTTCAAAAATGGTGTCTGAAATTGAAGAGAAATTTCCCATTACTTTGAATATTGGTAGAGTTTCTATATCAGCCACTCTCCATGTACGTTCCATCCTTTTGTTCTTCTTTATCTACGAATTTCGTCGTTAAACTATGATAAATTACCCAAGCTAACTATTTTTTTTTAATAATTCGTTGTTAATCTGTCGTTAAACTTTCCTTGATGCGATTTCACAGCAGAATATTAGTTTTATATTCATAGTTTTACCTTTTGGGATTAATCCCATATTTGGTCAAACTTCTACGCTATTTGCTTTTTTATTTGGGAGGGGGTTTGGGGGGGGGGGGGGGGTTGACAAGTCAAATATCCGAGCCTAATAATGAATAAATCTTGCCCGAGAATTTAGCAGAATATGTTCTCTGACTTGTTAATAAACTAAGCAAAAGTGACAGCTTTTAGCTGACTAATTCGTTGATGTTCCACCAGTTTAAAGGACAATAATTGATAATGTATCTTATTCTATACTCCCTTCATTTCACTTTATTTGAACCTTATGGTTCAAAATAATTCATAAATATTTGTGTGTTTATAATTATCTCTTTAATAATAAACTGAAAATCTTAAAATTACATTCTTTCCAATGTAGAAAGAATTTTTTTTTTTAAATTGATTAAAAAGAAAATAAGTTCAGTCTTTTGAAACATAGAGAGTATCTATTAATTTATGTTTTATGCCTATTTTTCTTGACCACATTCTAGAAAAATAATAATGTGAAAGTCCCTCTTTTTCAGAAAAAATGACTCAATAAGCCATTTAGTATTTTTAATTACCCATTATATATGATTATTCTGACTTAGTCACTTTCAACCATTTTAGGTCAAAGTAAAATTTGCTGAGATAAGAGATGTTCAAGACTCGGCGGGTTGTGCCCGTGACTCAAACGAGTCAAGTCAGCTGCAAAGTTTAGCTAAGAGTAAAAGTCTATGTGACAGAAAAGCACAGAAGGATAACCAGCTGAGTCAAGAAGATGACTCGGACGAGTCATCCACATTTGAAGCAGTGGAACTGAAGGCGATTGAGTCCGGATCGTTACCGAGTGTAGAAACTCAGGCTGACTCAGTTAACAAAGTTGGGTGGTTCTCTTGGAAGAGAAGGCGATTAAGTCTGAGACCAACGAGGAGTAAAACAGAACCGTTGATTAAAAAGAGCCGTAGCTTTAGTGTTGTGTCACGATTCAGCCAACAGGTACATTTGCATAAACTAATAGAATCTCCGGTTTATATTAACTGTCGCTTTAGTTCTCTTCACATCCATTAAAAAAACAATAAATTCAGTGACATAGTTTAGTAGTTTACTAAGTTACTAAGTTTACAAAGAATTGGACAGCATTAAAAAGAACTACTATTTCTTTAACATTAAGGGTATAACTGAAAATAATTAACAAATTCTAGTATTGAATTCTAAAGTGACAATTATTTTGAGATAAAGTGACTGTTAATTTGACCAAGATAAATATTGTCATTGTCATCTTTTATAAACACTTGGACCGTCAAGGCCAAGTTCACAATCAAACAAGTCTATATCTTAGTAAAATTATTTATCTTCGAGCTGTATATTCATCTGAAATATTAACTATTTGCTATAATATCATTGTTGACGATCCTAGAAACCATATCATCTACTTTGTTAACAAGTAAAACAAACAATATGAGTTAATCCTGCTATGTTTAAGCTTGAAATCTGTTTAATATAATCATGAAATGTCTTATCCTAGACTAAATGTAGGTATAAGGCGAAACTTTGTCCTCTGATACTTATGCAATTTTCACTACCAGAATGCAGCGAAACCAGAACCTTCTACTGAATTGAAGGACAAAAATGAAGGCAGCAGCAAAAAGTCTACTTGGGAAGTGAAAGAGCTACAGAGTAGGGATGGACAAACAAGGCTCAAAACCAATGTCTTCCTTGCATCTTTCGACCAATGTAGCGATAAAGCTGCTGGCGAGAGCGCTTGTACAACACTGGTTGCTGTCATCTCCCATTGGCTGCAATCGAATAGAGATGCAATGCCCACGAGGTCAGAATTCGATAACCTCATATTACATGGTTCCTCAGAATGGAGAAAGTTATGCCAAAATGATACTTACATCAATGATTTCCCAAACAAGCACTTTGATTTAGAGACTATTTTGCGTGCTGGTATTCGACCTATAGCCATATCGCATGATCAATCCTTCGTTGGATTCTTCAGCCCCGAGAAGTTTGAATCGTTGCAAGGAGTAATGTCATTTGATCAAATATGGGAAAAGATTAGCAGCATTACAGAAGACACTGCATTTGAACCTAGAGTTTATATTATAAGTTGGAACGATCATTTCTTCGTGTTGAAGGTGGAAGCTAATGCTTATTACATTATTGATACATTAGGAGAAAGGCTATTTGAGGGTTGCAATAAAGCATACATTTTAAAGTTTGACGACAACAGTACGATGATTGAGAAGGTTAACATGGAGGAGAAGACACAGAAAAATGATACTAAGGCTAAGGAAGAAATAATATGTGATGGGAAAGAATGCTGCAGAGAATTCATCAACAGATTTCTCGCGGCTATCCCTCTAAAGGAACTGGAGGAGCAAGAAAAAAAGGAGACAGTTTCTTATTTCTCTCTACATCATCGGTTGCAGATAGAGTTCAATTCGAGTTACTTGCTGTCTTCTTCTTCGTCGTCTTTGACATCATCCCCTTTCTCTTCTTCTGCTACTTCTACACCTTCCTATTTGTAAGATGTACATTGAATTTGCCTGGTGTGTATCAGAGTACTGCTAATGCGAATGCATTATCATATATCAAGCACAATTAGATTGTCTGTTTTCACACTCAAAATATGCAGACCTGCACAAATATGAATGTGTACCTCCACAAATAGGAATGTGTTAATATAAACTCAAGAAGATGGACAGCCAATATGGGCCACGTGTTAGGATCGAAATAATCAGGTATCATGCGGAAGCTAGCAAAACAAACCTTGAAACAACGATAAATCAGACAATAAAAGAGAAATATACCAAAAGAGATACTAGCATTTAACATGGTTCGATCAGTTGACCTACATCCATCACGGAGGAGATATGAGCAATTCACTATATAAAAAAGAGTAAAAAATATCGAGAGAACTGTTAGCTAGCTTCAAGGTTTCATGTATTGATTTTGATAATAACAAACCAACATAATTATTAATCAAAGAACATCTACTATTCTTACACAAGTTTATTCAAGAAAGAAGATGCTGGTAAAGATCCAAATAAAAATACGAAAGAGAATATCCTGTGATAAATTTATCAAGGAAGATTATTTTCAGAGATTAAATCTCCAAGCATCATGGAAGGAATAATATTTAAAAGTCATATTTTAAATATTGAATGGTTTACTACAATATCATAAGAAGACTCTACGAACTTATGGAAGGGAAGTTCTTAAATATCTTGAAATAAAAGGCCAAGGAAGGTTGCTAGAATCCCGGAAGATCTATTGTTTTATGGATGGAAGTTATTATATGGAAAAGATACTAAAAGGCCAAGGAAGAATATATTCTCTATGGAAATAAAATATCTATATTATGAAGAAAGATTATTTTTCAAGATCAAGCAAGGAATATTTCCAATCCAATACGAGAAGAATATATTTCTATGAAAAGAAAATATATGATGAATGCAATATAATTTATATTATGAAAAGAGATTATTTCCTAAGATTAATAAGAAAGCAATATTTCCCATATAGTAGGAGTTCAAAGATATTTTGAGATTTGTTGAAAAGGAAATTATTTCCATAACTATGGAGATAATAAATGGTTGCTGATATCTTTATATTGAAGGACCCCGAGGTTACTACGTGAAGAAAAATTTGGTAAAGCTCCAGACAAATATGTAAAAGAAGATACGTGAGATGAAGCCACGGAGAATAAAAGGAAGTGAGATATTCTAGAAAAAAAGAAATATTTTCTATATTAAAGATGTACCACCTTATGAGAGGAAGATTGGACAGAAGATTGGTACTACACTTGGTAAATAGCATATTGCGTAGAAATAGATGCAGTAACATTGCAAGAAGGAGGAAGTTGTTAGTTAGATAGTTAGTGTACAACTGTCATAATTGTTAGAAATAGAGTAGGAACCACTAGCTTGTTAGTTGAAGTTAATTATGTATACATGTATAAACACAATGTATTGTTACATTGAGAAACACATAAACAATTTCCCTCATTTTCTTCTTCTTCTTCTTCTTCAGCTTATTCCCTGCTCATGTTTCCTATTACTAGGGTTCTTCATCTCACGCATGCACTGAGTTCTAATATGGTATCAGAGCAAGAGCTCTGAACGACAGCTCGCAAATCGATCCAGATCTGTAATTCTCGTCCTCTCTCAAGTCTCTTCTTCGTTTCTCAAATCTGAAGCTTTAAGTCGTCAACAATGGCAAATGACAACTCTGAGCAAGAAACACCTCCAACTGTAATCTGAAACCTCGCAAACCTCGTCAGAGGATAGATTTGAAGAAGGAATTTCAGTTCCAATCACTCATCCTATGTATCTGGCATCCACTGATACGAGTGGAATATCTCTGATCTCCTTTCAACTAACAGGAACAGATAACTTCTCGTTGTGGTATCGATCTATGAACATTGCTCTTCTAGGTCGAAATAAGCTCGGAATGGTTGACGGAAGGTGAAAGAAGAGAAAAATATTGGTACCAGTGAAAGAGATGCAATGCAATTGTCTTATCGTGGCTGATGAATGATGTAGCACCGACCTTGATCAGCGGAATTGCATATGCAACCAATGTACACACCGTGTGGATGGATCTGCTAAAGCGCTTTGACAAGGTGAATGACACTAGATGCTATAACCTACACAAGGAAATTGCAATCCTATCTCAAGGTATCTCCTCTATATCTGTGTACTATTCTATATTGAAGGATCTATGGGACGAAACTGAAGATCTAGTTCCTCATCCTAGTTGTGAATGCCCTAAAACTAAGAAATTTATGGAACATATGCACAAACAAAAGTTATATCAATTCCTTATGGGATTGAATGACTCATATTCACAAGCTCGTAGTCAGATTCTTATGATGAAACTTTTTCCCTTTGTGAATCAAGCTTATGCTATGTTAATGAGTGAGGAAAGTCAAAGAAATGTAGCAGGATCAACAGGAATTCTAGGTGTTGGACCTAATGTCACCAGTGGTCACTATGAATCTACAACACTATATAGTTCTAAGTCTGATAATAGACTAAAACACAAAAAGGATTTCAATCTATACTGTGACTTCTATAAACTAAAAGGTCATAGCAAGGAGAATTGCTACAAAATAGTTGGTTATCCAGCTCACTACAAGTTTAAGAAAAAATGGGGAGCTGGTGTTTATAATGCAGTAGCTAAGTATGGTTCAATATCTAGTAACTACAGTGCACCACCTGAACTAAGTCCCTACACACAACCTAGTGGACAACCAAGCCCCAGCTTTCAGATGACTACTATGCAACCAGATCTATTTAACCCTTGCAACACTGCAAGTCACATTGCCAATATGGAATTACAACCACAATATGGAAGAGGTGGTGCCTTTCCTTTTACCAAGGAAAAATATGACCAGATTATGAAAATTTTGAACAGAAATACAGCAAGCCCTACCTCAACAAACAACAATTGTCCTTCACCTACATCTCAGGCTCATGCAACATGTACTAGTGTTGCTTTACTAGCTTCCAATAGTTCACAAGAATGGATCATTGATATAGGGAAAACTAATCGCATGGTATCGAATCTCAATCTTTTAGATAAGGCAACTGTAGTTGATCCTCCTATTCCTCGAAAGGTTATTTTGCCAAATGGAGATGTCACACAAGTAACTAATATTGGAGATAGTCAGATATCAAACAACAACACACTAAAAAAGTACTTTATGTACCAAAGTTCAAGTATAATCTGTTGTCAGTGTAAAAAATGACAAGGGATCTAAGGTGTTTCCCTCTTTCTATCCTGCTTTTTGTGTGTTTCAAGAGCTCTTCAATGGTAGGGTGAAGGATATTGGTAGAGAAAGAGATGGTTTGTACTTTTTACAACAACATGGAAATAAGAGGTTGGCTGTTGTGACCTTGGCAGCTGTTAACACAAAGGTTGATCTCTAAGTCAGTCCCAATGATATAGTCTTAGTCATAGGAGACTTGGTCATGTGCCCATCATTGTTCTAAAGAGACTATTCCCCGTTAAGCTAGCTAGTATTACTAATGCCATCAATACTTATTATATGTGTCCTTGTGCTAAACTAACCAGGACACCATTTCCTCACAGTAGTATTAAGAGTACAAGTTCATTTGATCTAATTCATGTAGATTTTTGGGGACCTTAGAAAACTACAACCTTTGATGGTTATAGATACTTTCTCACAGTAGTTGATGACTTCACTAGAATGAATGACTTGGGTTTTCTTACTGAAACTGAAATCTGATGTGTGTTGTACTGCCACAGTGCCTTTCTTTTGTTCACACTCAGTTCAATAAAACAGTTAAAATGGCAAGATCTTACAATGGCTCTGAGTTTCTAAATTGCGGATCTTTCATCAATTCGAGTCCATTAACAACTCTAACTCCAATCGTCATTCTTGATCCGGATCCGGATGTAGTTTTCTTCTCATAAGGAGACTTCAACTCCTTGTCCTATGCAACCTTTTCGATCAACTTAGAAGATATTGTTGCTGATTCTTGAGACTTATCTTCTTCACACGTATGTTACATATATACGGATATCAGTATTGTGTCTCATACGATGGACCAGGTTGATGACTGAGTTCATTTTGTCAATCTTCAAAATTTCATCTAAACTTGGGCCAACATATACTCAGCTCATATTACAAAGAGCTAAAAAGATAACCTCCTTTCAAACCAAGGGGACTAACGTAGGATAACACATGAGTTCCGAACCAGTATAGAATTATGGTGTCATTTACCTTACTGCTTTCATATTTTATTACAAGTCATTACTATTTGTTGAGATTAATAGTTGATTGAATCGAAGTACTAAGGGTATTGTGCAGGCTGTCTCTGTATTAGTCGACTAGGTTTGATGAGTAGTTGACTAGAAATGTACAAAAGCTACAATTCATCCCCTCTCCCCTCTTGTAGTTTCAAGAACAATCTCACAAAGAGGCAAATACAAGTGTCACACTAACCCTTGTTTCGAAAAGTTATCTCCCTATGCAAGACTGTTAGATCCCATATGGCTACATTGCAAATGCTACTAAATGAGAAATTAAATGAGAAGTCCAAATATTTTCTTCCAAGTAAAGGGGTTAGCCAAATATGAGAGATTTCTAATTTCCTTCTAAGAAAAGGATAACTCAATTATGGTAAATATGTTGTTCTTTCTTTCACTGGATAAGAAAATCAAATATAATAAGAAAATTAAGACAAACACCTAACAGTCCCTTAAATATAGATCATATTTAAGTGACAACAACTACATCTCAATCACAAAGCTAGTTTGCGTTGGCTATATTAATCCTCTATATCCATTTTACTCCATTTGGGCTTGTTCTTATCCAATATTCAACAGCTTGTCTTTTAGGTAATTAATAGTTCTCTAAAATTAGAATTCTCTCAATCTCAAACTTATGCCAAGGCGGCATACAATCGGGGCAGTTTCAACTATACCCGATTTTTGTGTCACGTTTTAACTTATGCCCGATTTGTAAAAAAAATTGCAAGCGTACCCGGTTTTTCGCGAACTTCAGCATACGGGGCTTAAGTAGCAAAGGCAATCACGCAAAACTTCAGCGATCTAGTAGCCGGGCATGAAGTTCAGCTCTCGAGCTAAAATTTTTATTTTGTAACCGGCAAGTTTTTATTTTATAATTGACGAACTGTAGCTCTATACATAAAACTTCAGTATTCTAGTAACCACACCTGAAGTTCAGCTCTAAAACTGAAGTTTTTGTTTTGTAACTAGCAAACTTCACCTCTAGAGCTACTGAAAACTTCAGCTCCAAAGTTGAAGTTGTAACTGAGAAACTTCAGCTCTAAGCTAGCTTGATATTTCTAAGCTAGCTTCATTTGTAAAAATTTCAACACTATATAAGCTGAAGTTTTTAAAAAAGCTTTCTAATATACTAGATAAATAATCAGATTGTCAACAGTATCTAAATCATAAATTTTTGAAACAATAAATGTGAAAGAACAGAATTATCATTGTCTATTAACTTATGTACATGAAAATATTCATAAATTATTATCTACTAACTTACGTATTTATTTATAATTTATTTTTAAATAATCTGATAAACATATTTATCATCCATGATGTTCCATAGCAGCAACAACAGAAGAAGAAGAAGAAGAAGAAGAAGAAGAAGAAGAAGAAGAAGAAGAAGAAGAAGAACCGGGTTAGAGTTTAACAACGATAGGAGAAATGTGTGGCTGAAGTTATTTAAAAAGTGAATAAAAATTAAAAATTAAAAAAAAATATAAATTAAATGAGGGCAACAAAATAGGGCCCGTACAATTTTTTGCACACAATATCTAACAAAACTAGAAAGACCTATCAAACGCCAAACTTAATGTAAGTGTACCAAAAAATAGCTAAACCAACCAACTAGCCCCTATAGATACTTTGTTTACGTCGTGTTGCGTTCTTCGGTAAGACATTATAGATTCCACAAAAAATTAGGTCTTTCTGTGACAACTTCCCGTCTTGTAAATTTAAGTTTACCCCATCTCAACACCTTCAAGCATCATGGTGTCACATCTACGAACGGGCACATTTGAAGCTCTAAACAACTTAGTCTTCTTGTTATTATTATTATTATTATTATTATTAGACTTAAGACATAAAGTAGTAGTAGTAGTAGTGTCGTTTTCACACTGGAAATGCGCTTGACCTTATCTTTAATTGAAAATGACATGAAAATCCTAGCTTCTCTTAAAAGAAATTACCAATCATTACCCATTGCAGGTTCAAAGAAGGTAGGAAAATAAGGATAGAGATAAGGCTACTGACTGCAATTTGAAATGGCAATGATTTAGTGTGAAAGTTTGTCCAACTACTTTTCTTCTACATAAAATTTATGGTTTGATTAATCTGAATCCACATCGCATAAATTTGCTTAGAAATTAAAGGAGTTTATTACTCAAATTATTATTCAACTATCACAAATTATCTGTTAAAAGTCACTTTTCTTTCTGTTGTAACAACAAAACAAGAAGTCACTGAACTATGCCTAGTCACTCAACTAGACTTTTCAAATTTTGAATTACCAAATACCTATTTTACCCTCTAAATTATAAGCATTTATCTTTTTTTTATTGTTTTTAAACTTTTTAATATTATAATTTTTTTCCTTTTATTTGTGTTATGGGCTTACCGAAATAATAAATAATTTTATTATAAATTTATAAAATAAAAAGCATTTAATAATAATATAGTTTTGGAGTAACAAAATAATGAGCATAGTCAAAAAATTAATTAGAATAATTTGTTCATAATAATTTTTGTATTAACGACAAAAATTCAAAATATTATTTACACAAATGAGAGTGAAAGAACATAAAGGTTATAAAATATATATTGCATGCACATAATACAAATAATTATTTAAATAAATATATTTTTATAATATATTACATATTCTTAAAAATTATGCTCAATTGTATTATTATTCCGTCATTATATGAGTTGAAAATTAATTTTTTTTATTTTGTTTATAAATAAAATATATTTATTCTAGGAAATTTTACCTCCTATAGAATAGGTTAGTACCCTATTTATAACATATAAATACCATTTTAAAATTTTACACTATATAAATACCTTTTTTAGTTTATAGCAAAAATTTAAATTTAATATCATCATATAATTAAGCTTTAATATATGCTACAAAATATTTCTCTCTCATTATTTTATTTTTCTCTCACCCAATTATCATCATTTCTGTTTCTTCTTCAATACAGTTTTCCATCTTCTCCAACAAACACTCTTTTCATACACCTTCTAAACCTTCTTCGCCATTAACAGAACAAATTTCCGTCATTTTCACACCAAATCCTCACGCCATTTTCAGATGTATACTAATGTATTCTGATGTATGGTTCTTTGACTTCATATGTATTTAGCTACAGTGAATTAACTTGTATTCAACTTCATTAAACGCTCGAATGAGCTGTATTCATCAGCTGTATTCATCAAATATCAATTTAATTCAACTTTATCAATCGGATGAACTAATTTGTATTCAAATGTATTATAGTGTATTTTTCTAATTTTTGTATGCAAATATTGTATCTTTAAGTTAGTTAACTAAAATTAGAAAAATCAAATTTGTTTTGATTTCCTTCCGTTTTTATCTTCTTCAACGTCCCATAAATTGCGCAGATACGTTACTTTTTTACACTAAATACAGATTAATACATCTTAACACATATCCAGTTTTACTGGAATCCCTGTTTGTGCGGCGTCATTTCATGTTGTATTATTGAATATAATACATTTAATACATTATATACATCGTCAATTACCGTAAAACATATCCATACCACGTAATATAGGAAAGAGTTTCTATTTATTGCTAATTAGGTATTAAAGAATGTGCTTTGTAAAAAATTTTCTTTATTCTATAGGTAAGTCCACAATGTAGAAAAAAATGATTATTTAGAGGGTAAAATACGTATTTGACAATGAAAATTTTGAAAAATCTAGTTGAATAACCTTTTGAGTGTTATATATATATATAGTTATGTGACTTTTGTTAAAATGAAAAAAATAACTTTGAAAGATAATTTAAAATAGTTAATTAATCATTATTCAGTACCTTTTTGTTACGTGGCCATTTTGTCATATGAGACTCGTTTGGCCTGCCAGTAAAATGATACTGATGACATACGCATCACCAAAAATTATTGAATCGTAATATTAGGATTACAAAAGTCGGTGCACGGGAAACAACGAGGAATACTTATCAGTATTATTTCCTATTATTCTCATTATTAAACTCACTATCGATTTTCTGGTACTAGCCAAACATTCAAGTTAAATTTTCTTAGACATAGAGCATGCATTATCATGTGCCGATTATTTCTTAATTTACGAATCAACCATCCACTATATTCAGCTAAAGAGTATCGTCCATTTACGATCAAATTCAAAAAAACAAATCAAATGCAAATATATATATATATATATATATATATATATATATATATATATATATTTTTTTTTTTTTTAAGAGAGAAACAACGACCAAAAAAGGACAAGAAACCTAAAAAGGCAGGGAATAAAATGTCCGTCACGGGTATGTAATACCAACATATCACATATGTCCATATGTCAGTTTTTATTGTCCTTTTCAGTCAACTAAAACCCATTATAATTCAAAAAGCTATTGTTCCTACCTCCCATTTCCTCCTCTTTTCAGTTTCCACTTAATTTCTACGTCCCACCACTTGCCATTCCACCCATAACAATAGTCATAACCATACATAAATTAACAACCATTTTGCTTTGATTCACACTGCATTTTATGTATTCTCCCATGTACAACTTGAAAGTGAATTATTCAATAGTAAGGGTTTCATAGAACAGAAGACCTCTGTCAACGAGTTGATGAATTAAGGTAATACTTTGTGTCACGGCATGTTTTAACGTATAATTGAACATTGTCCATTTCTATGCATGCTAATTTTTCACTTTTCTTGTATTTTGGTGTCAAATGCAGATCACAAGATCATAGCCTGAGCAAGTGCATTCATTATTTTCATCTCGAGATATACACTTAACTTGAATATTCTTTAAATTACCTTAAAGTTTTGAATTGAGTCTGATAGATAGTTAATGTCAACTCCAAGTTCTCTCCTCCCTTCCAATACTTCCCCTACCTCCAACACCAACCACCATCGTCGCCGCCGCTTCTCACTTCCACCATGGAAAGGTGCAAAAACAATACCACTAGCAATATCCATATCAATAGGCATACTCTTTCGCTTCGCCGTACCAAAACCCCATCAACTTTCCCCTAAAGCATGGCAACTTCTAGCCATTTTTCTCACAACTATCTCTGGTCTAATCCTCGGCCCATTGCCAGTGGGCGCATGGGCTTTCCTTTGCCTCACCCTCACAGTCGTCACAAAAACCTTAACATTTGCTGCAGCATTTGCTGCATTCACCAATGAAGTCATTTGGTTAATTGTTGCATCATTTTTTTTCTCAAGAGGGTTTATTAAAACTGGACTTGGTGATAGAGTTGCTTTGTGTTTTGTGAGTTGGCTTGGAAAAAATACTTTGGGTTTGTCTTATGGTTTGGCATTGAGTGAAGCGGCAATATCTCCGGCTATTCCAAGTACAACTGCAAGGGCTGGTGGGATTTTCTTGCCTATTATTAAGTCGTTGGCTGTCACTGCTGATAGTCACCCAAAGGATGATTCTGCTAAGAAACTTGGTGCTTATCTTGTTCAATCTCAGTTGCAGGTTACCATTTATTCTTCCATTTATTCACTTCCTATTTATTTTATATTTAACTCATAAAATTGCTTTACAGTACTTTTAGTGTAAATTACTAGTTATAATAGGTTATTGCACCATAATTCTGGAAATTAATTAGTTATAGTAGTTATTGTAGTGATATCAAATGAGCTGGTTTTGGCCCGCCCAAAAGTTAGTAGGGTTAAGATTACCCGCGCAAAAGTTACTTGGTTTAATATGGGTTGGGTCAGTTAAAATGTGAGTCATAGTCAAAATCGTCCAATTCCCATCAAGTTTTAATTAATGTGTCTTATTTTCTTACGAATTGTTTAATTATCAAATAAGACTTCTTTTCTTTTGTTACGGTCATATATAACAAATCAAACAAAAAAGAATTATTTTAAAGATATTTTAGTGAAGTTACTTGTGAATAAATTTGAGCAAAATATCAGCCAAATTTTAGAAGGGCTGAAATGAGCTGAGTCAAGATGGGTTGAGTTTGACAAATGGACGGGTCGGCCAACTCAACCTTGTACGCGTTATGCGGACTAAATGAGTTTGGGCTCAAATTGCTGCCCCTAATTTATTGTTATTGAAGTATCTGTATATTTTTTGTTTTATTTCTGATTAATTTTATACATCAGGTGTTGGATATTTTATCTTTAATGCTAAGAATTTATTTTGTGATGTATTTACAGTCTTCAAGTAGCTCAAGTGCCCTGTTCCTAACAGCTGCTGCACAAAACCTGTTGTGTGTGAAATTAGCAGAGGGTTTAGGAGTAAAAATATCAAGTAAATGGCTCACTTGGTTCAAGGTTTCATGCATACCAGCACTTGTATCCCTTCTAGCTACTCCAGTTATTCTTTACAAGATTTTCCCTCCAGAAATGAAGGATACACCAGATGCTCCATTAATGGCTAGAAGGAGGCTGGATCAGATGGGTCCCATCAAAAGTGATCAGTGGGTGATGATGATAGTCATGCTTGTAACCGTAGCATTATGGATTTCTGGGTATATTTATTTTTACTTCAATCTTCCATTTTTCTTGTAACGGAAGGGAGCCTTGGCGTAGCTGGTAAAGTTATTGTCATCTGACCAGGAGGTCACGGGTTCGAGCCGTGGAAATAGTCTCTTACAGAAATGTAGGATAAGATTGCGTACAATAAATACCGGACCCGTACATAGCGGGAGCTTAGTGCAACGGGCTACCCTTTTTTATCCTTTTTGTTGTTCCAAGGGGAGTCTTAGCATAAATGGTAAAGTTGTTGCAATGTGACCACAAGGCTATGGATTCGAACTGTGAAAACAACCTCTTAAAGAAATGGAGGGTAAGATTACGTACAATACACCCTTGTGGTCCGGCCCTTTCTCGGACCGCATGCATAGCGGGAATTTAGTGCAACGGACTCTCTTTGGTTGTCTACTGTTTCTTAAGAGCTAAGTTTTGGGTTGAGTTAAGCGCAAAATCTATTTTCTTTACGTTATATTAGAGCCAGACTCTATCTCATTTCATCCACTGTTATATTTAATGCAGGGAGGCTCTTGGACTAGCAAGTGTTGTCACAGCAATGTTGGGTTTATCACTACTTTTGGCATTTGGAATACTTGATTGGGATGATTGCTTAAGTGAAAAATCAGCATGGGATACCTTAGCTTGGTTTGGTGTATTAATAGGGATGGCAACACAATTAACTACTCTGGGAGTTGTTGCCTGGATGTCAAATGCTGTGGCTAACTTCCTTAAATCTCTTTCACTACATTGGTTTGGGGCATTTTGTGTCCTTCAAGCTGCATATTTCTTTATTCACTACTTGTTTGCTAGTCAAACTGCTCATGTTGCAGCTTTGTACTCTGCATTTCTTGGAATGTGTTTGGCATCAAAAGTTCCTGCTCTCTTTGCTGCTTTGGCTTTGGGATACAACACAAACCTTTTTGGTGCTTTGACACATTACAGTAGTGGTCAAGCTGCAGTATACTATGGAGGTAATTTTGTTTAGTCATGTGTATTATATAGAGGGAAGATATAAAGTTTAGAAAAGTTTTATCTAGTCGACATAAACAAAAGGGACAATGCAGTTAAAAATGGTATCAGAATTTCATTTTCTTTCTCGTTTGTTTGTATTTTGATAACTAATCCCTTTTCATTTATTTTGAGGAAGTTGAACTAACATCATTTCATTGCTCTTCTTCAACAGCTGGTTATGTAGAACTACGTGATGTCTTCAAATTGGGCATTATATTTGCTCTTATTAATATTGTCATATGGGGATTAGTAGGAGCTGGTTGGTGGAAGATTCTTGGCCTTTACTAAGACTAAAATATGTAAGATTTCTGTAGATTTTGATTCTTTAATTGCTACATAAGAGTCTGTCATCAAGTTTGCAATATGTAACAGGCATTTTCTGGTGTAAGAACTTTAGGGCAAGCTGCATTTCTAACTGAAGTCAGTTTGATTGGCACAAGAGGCTCTAATATTTTTTTGAAGGTACTAACATCTGAGCTTTTATTTTGGTGGAGTTAAAACATACATTTTGTCATGCTAAGCTTTGTTGCGTCATTAGATTAGGGATCTTCTGATGAAGTTTACTATCGAATTTGGCCTCTAACTGAACCCAAAAGAAGAAAGTTTTTTGCTTGGACCAATATCTGAAGTCCCTGGACATACGTAACAACTACCAAAGGGCAGCCCGGTGCACGAAGCGTCCTGTATTTACGCAGGATTTGGAAAAGGGTCACACCTTTAGGGGGTGTGATATAGGCAGCTTACCCTAATGCAAGCATCGGCGCTGATTCCACAGCTTGAACTCGTGACCTATAGGTCACATGGAGACAACTTCATTGTTGCTCTAAAGCTCCTCTTCATCGCTACCTTTATGGAAAATTAGCTTTAATCTCACCTGACTTGTTAGAGCTAAGTGGTGGTAATTAATAAGCCCTCTGGTGAAAATGTTGTTTGTTTGTCTAAAGTAATGTAATACGTTGCTACTTCATATGAGAGAAAATATTAAACATAATGTTTTTGACTTGAGTATTAGGATATGAAGGACAGTTATGTATTACAAGTATGTTTCTCTATAGGCAATTGGAAAGCTGTTAAAACATCAGATTCTGCATAAAACTCAATCAAGAGCCAAAGAATGAACCATATGTTTCCACAAATCTATCATTTTAACCAAATAATTTGAAGCGGAGTCTTGGAGTAATGGTAAAGTTGTCATTGTATGACCTATGGGCCACGAATTCGACCCGTGAAAGCAGTCACTAATGCTTGGATTAGAATAGGCTGTCTACAACTCTATATCACACCCCTTGGGGTACGGCCCTTCCACGAATCCTGCGTGAACGCGGGATGCCTTGTGCTCTGGGATGCCCTAAGTAACAATCATTAGATGATCACAGAAGTCAATTATATAGTTAAAGTCGATGTACTTCTTTTGTTTTGGATCATCAAATCTTATTCCTGCTCTCTTTGATACATTACAGGGAGGGAACTTTATCTCATCCCTTGCTTCAAGTCTCTCCTTAATGGATTTAATAGAAGATGGCATTTCTTGAATTAAAACTTCAGAGAAGAAAAACATCAGATTGGTAGGTGATTCATCTGTACATAAAATTCATGTAAACAGAAAGCGTCTTTGTAAACTTTCCTTAATGAAGATGTATATATTACTTGAGGTTGATTAATCCATTATATCATTCGAAGAATCAGACATTCTAACAAGTTAATCAATTTTTTTGGTTATAATTTCCAGTCGGATGATCCATTAATTCAACCAAGAGAAGATCTGACTTCATAAATGATACAAAAATTGCAGTAGCTGCTTCATCCGAACCCCATACTTTTAACACGGAGCATAAATTTAAGTATAAAATTTGAGAACCTTACAAAGTTGATCTCATAAAGTTTGAATCCTAAAGTACCCAACCTTTTCTCTGTTTTTTTGTTTAACAGTTGCACTGCTTAGGCCTATTTAAGACTTTAATACAAGTTCTTTTAGTATTAAGATTAACTACAAGAAGTCATATGAAGTAAAAGTTGGAATGGTTGTTAAAAAAAAACGACTTTAACTACAAGCGAGGAGAATATTTTCAGTAATGTTTGTATTCTTCTTTTTCCATTAATGTACTCATCCTTCAAAGAAAATACAAGAAAGATAACTAGACAGGTAGGACCCCTAAATTCAAGACATTTTTTTTGACATTTCTTTCTCTGACTGCTTTGTTAGGTACTGGAGCAGACAATGTTCTCTGCTGGCCTGCTGAAACCAGTAGATAATGGTTGTTCAGATTTTTCATGAATTACTGGCCTTATTTGGGGGTGGTTTATAGAGGCAAGAGTTTGTTTAATGTTGCCACTTAGAACGACAAACATTATTAACATTCATATTAATGTTTCAAGAAATGGTAACCTGAAAAAAAACTATTAATAGCACTAATAGTGTACAAGTTTTTTACGTTATCGGTGTATATAACTTAAACTTATCTTTACAAAATGTTATAGATCAGTATCTATATACAAAAGAGTGGTATCGAAAAGATTCATAGCCAGGGGCTAAAGGGAGTTCGCTGGAAAATTACACTTTGCTTATAAGGCAAAATTTGTTTTGTATCTTTATAAATTATATATTATGAATCCCCTTGATAGCCTAAAAGCATAGCTCCGCCAAGGGGTTTCAAAATCTTTGTGAGCTTGTTGGTTCAATTCACGTTGGCTACAATTTTCTTTTAATTTTTTAACTTTTTCTTTTTACAACCCCTTAACAAATATTCTGCCTCTGCCATTGTTCTTAGCATGAACTTACCAAGCTCAATATCCATAATATTTGTTAACTAAGTTAATGCAGAATAGAAAGCTCATTTTTACAGAAAATTTCTTTCAAGAAATCGAAATTAAAAATTATGATGGTACATGCAATTGAATAAATGTTAACTTTAGGTACAAAACTTTTATATCAATGTACTCCATGACTCATGTCACCACTAAAGGGCCCCTCTTTCTTATGAAGTCCATAAAAAAGATGTCAAAAAAATCTGCCTGTGTCATAGCTTTCGAATCAAGAAAGCATCAGATATGCTATGATGGTATATAAAGTGTGAAAACCACTCACTCAACTCATGCAATAGAAGTAAAAAGAAAAAAAATAGGCCATGTGCAAAACTTCAGTCCTTTCACTCACATCATTTCTAGCATTTAGGAAAACACACACACACGCACAAGAAAAAGAGAGATAAATACTTAAGACTCTTTGTACGAGGAATAATTAATCCTGGATAACTTGTTTCCCGACCAAACAACCTCTTACATTACGTGTTAACGCTTAATCAAGCAATTTAACCTTACTAGTATATAACTAAAGAGAAAATACATGTCACTTAACCTAATAAATGCTTACACTATGTTATGCATTAATTGGTTTCGTGTAAACACCGGATGTACCGAAAGAAAATACAAGTAGAAGGGGGTCCAGTTATCCCCATTTCAGTAACCAGATCTTGTGAAATGATCCTTCACTTCAGTTGGAAAGCAAACAAGGTCCCTGTCCATAATTTCATCCCCTTACACCCTACTTTCATTACTTCTACAGTATATGTATAGTATGGTCTTATCTTTTTTATTTTGGGACCATTTGGCTTTGTTGATGGAACTTGAATGTACAATCCAAGTGGGGTTTATGCAAGAATCACAAGCAGATGCCTCCTTCCCAGCCCCCACCTCTCTTTTAAAGTACAGATATACCAAATGAAGATTAAGAGCAGAGAAACAGCCTTGTTCACAAAGAAAGTAGCACTTCATCTTTCTACATGGATTTGGAATTCATTGATATCAAAACTTTTAAAGTGGCACTTTTCTGAAAAAGACCCTTCATTTCACTTCAAAAGCAACAAGACCTTCTTTATCAATCACTTCATCCTCACTCCCACTACATCATTACTGCTACTGTTTATAGTGTGGTCTAATTTTTGGACCATTTTGGTCATGAATCATGAAGGGAGCCTTGATGTAACTAGTAAAGTTGCTGTCATATGACCAGATGTCACGGGTTCAAGCTGTGAAAACAACCTCTTGCATAAATGCAGCGTAAGGTTGCGTATAATAAACTCTTGTGGTCCAACCCTGCATAGCTTAATACACCGGGATGCCCTTTTCTTGCGATGGATTTTGAATGTAAAAGTCAAGTGGACAAAGAAAGTAGCATTGGATTTTTCTTCAAGGATTTGGAACTCATTGAATTTAAACACTTCAAAAAGGTGCAGTTTGCAGCATACAAAGTTACAAACAAACCTCATCAAAGCAAATGCAAAACTACAGCTAGGAGACTACAAGACACAGATTATCACTTTCCTATTCCAAAATTTGTCAAAGCAACTACTGAAACTAAAGTTAATAACCTATGACCTGAACTTGTTAAAAGGGAGCTTCACCGGCCAATAAATCTGCTGATCCTCAACGAGTTTTCGCTTTTCCAAAACTGATGCTACTTTTGCATTTTTGCCATTGGAACTCGTTTTTCTTGAAGATGATTCAAGCTGATTTTTATCAGCATTTTCCTTTAAGAAGAAAGACAAACCTCTGTTGAATTGTGGAGTTAGATCATTTAACTTGCATATATCACCACCTTTGTTCTCCTCAGGCAAAGTGTTGTCAACACTAGTGCATGGAACCACAAAAGAACCCAAACGCAGCGATAAGTCACACCCAATTACATCTTCACAATCTGCCCGAGAAGCTACGTTTGAAGCGTTTAAGTTACATGACCGAGGATTTCTTGGAGCAAGTTTCTTGTTCTCATCCACAAGCATAGCATTTGAATCGGGATCACGTCTAGAGCCAAATTTGTGGCCGGAAGGTTCAAATTGAGAACCATAATACAAAGGATACATAGAGCAAGAATTAGGCGAGGCACGAGCAGTCTGCATTGGCAAAGTTTGTATACCAACAGATGGAGGAAATTTCAGAGTTGAGAAAGGAAACATTTTGTTATCTTCTGGGGTAGAAGGGTTTGGATTTTTGACTGTAGCCGATAAAAATTTATGATCTTTGGAGAAAAATGGACTACTAGGAATAGGATTTCCTCTATTTCTGTCATGGGAATTTCTAGAATTAGACTCTGGGGTTAAAGGGCTCAGATAATATCTTGGAGAACTGTTCCTTTGGCTTCTTGATGATCTTTTTGGAGAGCATCCCAAATGCAAAGCAGCTAATCAAATCATGCAACCAAAAATATATCTCAATCAAATCATCCGCTAAACAGAACCATAACCAAACAATTATATCAAGAACCATAATCCCAACTTCTAAAGAGAAAAAGGGCATCCCAGTTCACTAAGATGCCGCTATGCGCGGGCACAAGGAAGTGCCGGACCACTAAGGTCTATTGTACGCAACATTATCCTGCAATTCTGCAATAGTCTATTTCCACGGCTCAAACTCGTCACCTCCTGGTTACATACACCAAGGCTCCCCCTCAACTTCTTAAGAGAGTAAGTTACAAATTACAGAACTTGAAAAGTTAGAATGGAAAAGTTGTCACATTGCAAACTGAAAATCATTATTGGCACAGGACAAATTATTAAAAGGAAAGGAAGATCAAGGGTACCTTCAATACAAGGTTGCAAGAGGTCTCTTGATTCTGATTCAGTACTATCATCCCTTCTGATGATAGTGTCAATTGCATCACTCAATCTATCCCAAAGAGTTTTAAGATCCATATATTCAGCCTATTCAAACACAAAATTGGTAAGAATAAAACACAAATAGATAGTTAAGAAAAAAACAAATAGATAGTTAAGAAAAAAGGGGAAATTGGTAAAAGCATTAGACCCTCAACCTCAGAATTGGCCTTGGAATACAAAATTTCCTCAGCTCTCAAGACAACTATAGGAAGCTTCTCTTGCCATTCCTTGTTCTTCTTAGTTGCTGAGCCATGTATTTCATTCACAATCCTACTCTCAACAGACATAAACAATCTTAAAAATAACTTCTCATGGTTTGAAGATGTATTAAAATGATTGGAAAGGAAAAAAAAATACCTGAAAATTTCTTGAATAAGGGAACCTCTGATGGGTTGGGGTCTATCACTGTGCCAAGCTTTTCTAACACATTCATAGGGTCTTGGACCAGGTTTAGGCATGTTTCAACAACAGAGGAGAGGAAGATGAAGAAGAAGAAGAAGAAGCTACAATATGTCTAAAAATTCTTGTACTTAAATTGAGGTTTAAAAGGGCTTGAAAACATGTCTTGTGACTTCCAAGTGGACCCTTTTGGCTGCAGATTACATTTTTAAGTTATACAGTACTAAAGAATCTACCAATCCTTATATTAAAAAAAAAGTTAAAGGAAGAGGAGCAGAGTTTTGGGTTAACTGGTAAAGGTGTTGGCAAGTGATTAGTAGCTCACGAGTTCGAATTGTGAAATAGATAACTTCTTGCATAAATGTACGTTAAGGCTAAAACGAAAAATACTTGCATTCCGACATTTTTCTAAGACTCCGATATAGTAAAAGCTTAGTAAATCGGTTCGGCTGCCCTAAAAAAAAAAAAAAGAAGAACAGAGTAGGTGTTAGGGGGGAGCTAGCACTTACTATTAAAATATTTGGCTTTCTTGAAATAATCTTCTTTTCATTGATATGTCATTCAGCACAATAATTCATAGGGGGGAAGTTTATTAAGATATAGTAGTGAAGAGTGTCCCCCACTGATACACATGCCTGCTTCCCCAGGCCCAAAGGGTCATTGCTCTCTCTCTCTTTCCTGACCATTCATGAGCTTTGTCCTGTGTGGTAATATATACTTACTATATAATAGAAAAAAGTTATGATGTATAATTGTCACTGTCGGTAGGGGCGAAATTGCTAGGCAAACCCCAGCCTCATAATATGCTAATATCTAATCCACTCTACTTTCCAGTGTGCGTTTCACTGTTACAGACACCCCCTTTTACTCTTTTGCTTTGAGCAAACAAATTACGGTTTAAACGTTTTAAAGCTACCTTCTAATTTTAAGTTGTCACACACAGACTTTATACAGAATTCCACGTCCGTAAATCACAAGCGGGATACTGATTATATAAGTTAACAAGATTTAAACCCTAATAACGTGTTTTAAATTTATGAGGACTTATGTTCAGAGCGAATAATATCACTAACGGGCTGGACAATTACATAAGTAATTACTATCTTTTTCATTAGCAAATCAGCTTGTATTTGTTCTTAACTCCATGTCAAAATAGTAATTTAGGAAAAGGTTCAAATTTGCCCCTCAAATATGTTTCGATAGTGCCTACTCAGAGTTCGGCAACATTAAACTTATGCTATTTAGACAAATTTAACACATGCTAGTCGAACGAAAAAGATAAGTTTTTCCGTGACAAACAAGTGAGTAAACTAAAGCATAAAAACGTGCTTCTGGGAGAAAAATAATGCTGAAAACAGATTATTTTTTAGCAAAACTTATTTTTGTCAAAGGATTATTTAGCTGAAATGTTGGCTTGAATATAACTACTCCAATTAGAAGAAATATTTTCACTTGATACAGTAATATGGAAAACATTAAAAACTCCTTACTTCATGCATTTGCATAAATAACATCTGTGCTACAAACCATGATTCCTTCTATTCAAATTACTAGATAATCATCAATACACTCTTTAATTCACCTGACCAGTATTCTGGTTCTTACAACTTGCTGTCACTCTTGTATTTGTAATGATTTGTCTTGAATTCAATTAGATATTGTTGGAAAAGAATCCGCCCATCCTTTGCTCAAACTCTAATGTAGTAATAAACTTAATCGATATCCAACAACCTGCCCTCAATGAGGATTCTTATAGACAAAAACAGACTGTATTTGCTTTGGAAATACTCTTACGTAACACTCTTTAAATTTATAAAAGTTTAATACCCGCTAAATAAAGAATTTAATTTTTATAATCTTAAATTATACTTCTATTACGGATTTAAATCCTTGTGATTGTTTTTGAGTAACTTCTCTATTAATAAATAATTGAATATATAATTAAAGAATATTAATAATTTTAATATTATTAATTAGTAAAAGTAGATATCTGTTAAGAATAGAATTCTAGTTGGTGTGAATGTCTATCTTGTAGAGAGTTTTACTTTGTGACTAAGTCATTTTTCTTCTATAAATAGAGGGGTCTTACCCCATTGTAAATCATCCCAAAATTTAATAAGAATTCCTTCGCTCTTTCTCTTTAATATTGCTCTTGTTCTTTTATTATTTTATAACACGTTATCAGCACGAAACTCTTATTAATTGAGTATAAGCTTTGGGATTGAGCATAATGATTGTCAATAGTTCCATAAACTTTCTTCATGATTAAATTCTTGATTTAAGTTAAGTATTTTACCGTATTTTTCTCTTTCATTCTACACTTTGATTTTAAATACAAGCAAAGATAACAAAGTTTGATTATAACTCTAATGGAGTTTGTAAGAAATTATAACCACCTGAAGTGGTAAAATTTTTATGTCTTGCCATGATCAAATATATGTATGACTGTGCGCACAAGAAGTGCGCATATACCCGTCCCATTGAATTTGCTCCATTCTCATTCCCTTAAGAGAATGTGATAGCAATATGTGATAAGTCTGAAAGAAGACAAAATTATTACCGTGAAGGTATCAACGGATGTGGACGTGGCAATAGACAAAATTATAATCGTCATCATTGTGGTAATGAGAACAACAAGTATTCTCAAAATAATTGTTCACTATGTGAAAATAATATTTTTCATCGATTTGACATGAGATTTTATAAAGCACATATAGATGATTATGGTCCATTCATGATTTGAATGTGACTACATGTGATTTATGAATACATATGCATTCTTCAAAGAATATGAACGTGCTAGTGGTAGTGAATATACCACACTCACCTCTAGAAGAAGGTTTGAGATGATATAAGAAAATAATGTCATTATTATGGCATGAATGGTCATTGGTCACGTACTTATTGTACGCCGAAATATTGTGGCATTGTGATTATTAAAAGACAACGGGTAATACAAGAAACAGATCTTGCATATAATTTTGACCATACCCATAATAGTATAACTTTCTCTTTAAAAGAGATATTTACCATATGAATGTTGATGAATATGTGGTAGTACCAAATTAATTGAGAGCCACGGAAGAGCCAATTATTTATTTGGTGCACATCTGAATTATATTTAGTTCTAATTGCCCCTCCCCAACTTGGAAGTTTGATAACCTTTAACCCCTTAGGCTGACACCGAAATTTTAGGCGCTTGAGAGCGGTGAAAAATTAAAAATTCATCTATTTTATGGTATTATTTGTTAACTATAATTACTGTATAGTTGTAAATAATAATTTGTTTATTTTTTATTGAATATTTCTTCTGCTTTTTAATGTAGCAATGCATCTTTACATCAACTTTATTTTTTATTTTTTTTTAGTTTCTTCTAATTCTGCAATCTTCGGGCCAAATATGTAAAAAGGACTTAATTGAAACTCCATTATTTCCGTCAAGTAAAAGGTTTAAGCAAAAATAATAGTAGAATTCAAGCTGTGAATTTTCTTTTCTTATTTAGATGCAACAATTTTAAGTAAACAGTGTATATTGAAAACAATATCTCTACTTCCACAAGGTAAGGTTTAGGTCTTTCCACAAGGTAAGGTTTAGGTTTGCTCATTTATAATCTTTCAAATTTATTAAATTTCTTATAATTATTTTTTGTAGTCATGCAATTAATTTTTCTCTCTCTTTTACTTTCAAGATATAAAGTTGGCTTTTAATTTTAATTACTGAAATTATTTACGTGATATATTTATTTAGTGTATTTAATTTTGTAATTTGATATCTATTTTTATTTTCTTTATCTAGCAAGACTTCAATTTTGTGGTCATATCCGTATTACGAAAGTATATTATTTTCTCCCCTCACAAGTGGTTCAGGGTCAGGAACCAAATAATATCATCTTATTATTATTGATATGTGGTGTATATTTTGATTAACACCATAACGCACAAAGATGAGTTCTCAAAGTTGAGGAAACAAGTTAGTTTTTCTAACATGAGGGGAAGACATGATAAACAGTTGAGAAAACGTTACGAGGAATGAATTATCATTTGTAGATCTAGATCCTTGAACAAAATAATATGAACTTGAAGTTCATAAAAGGATAATTCATGTGCAATTTATTGCAAAGCATGCGATGCATTTGCTGACTCAAAGAAAGTAACTCTATTCTCACTACAAATGTTCAAACTATAATAAGTCCTAGAAGGACAAAGTCTATGGCAAGCTTAAAGCGTATAGACAAATCGGTTTCAAATAAATTTCTTGATAAAGAAGATGAGCAAATGATCAAAATGATCATAATAAAGGAGGCAGGTGATCTAGAAGATCACATGACATAACACTCCATAAAATCTCACGAGAGATTCAGGTACCTGAATATATGAATGAAGAGATCTCTATGTTATGTCATTATGAAAATATATTGAAACTGATATAAAATCTTTGTCGACTTCAACCTTCGAGAAGCTAGTGTACAAGATTGGGATGCGAAGGCTCAAGGATGTGAATTGATGCTCTCATCAGGGGGAGTTAATGCGCGTTGTACTCTTTTTCCCTTATAAGGTTTTGTCCCACTGGGTTTTCCCTACAAGGTTTTTAATGAGGCAACCAATAGGCGTATTTCTAAATATGTGTACTCTTTTTCCTTTTTTAGAATTTTTTCCCATTGGGTTTTATTTTAGTTAAGATTTTAATGAGGCACATTACTTATTGAGTAGACATTCAAGGGGGAGTGTTAAGAATAGAATTTTATTTGGAGTGAATGTCTATCTTATAGAGATTTTTACTTTGTGACTAAATCATTTTTCTCCTATAAATAGAGGGGTCTTACCCCATTGTAAATCATCCCAAAATTCAATAAGAATTCCCTCTCTCTTTCTCTGTAATATTGCTCTTGTTATTTTATTATTTTATAACAATATCATTAATTATTAGTTAAGTTAAAACAAAAACAAAACAAAAAAAAGGAATAAAGCCCATGAAGGGTTGTTCAAAAAGAAGGGAAGGCTTATGGCCTTAACCCTTAAAGCAGCAGTAGTTGGACGTAAAAAGGTCCAAAGGAAGAGCGACAGAGTTATATGCACAAGAAGTAGGACATTGTTCTTTAAGCAAACAGCAACATGTGTATGTATTGTGAGCACGTGATTAATCAGGAAAAAGCAAAAGAAAATGGCAAAAATATCATAAATTACCAGAAAAATCAGGAAAAAATAGGAAAATAAAAGAAATATAACAATTGGAAATAAATACAAAAAGAGAAAATGAAATACAAAATAAAAATACCAAGAAAATAATTAAAATACAAAATAAGTACAAAAATACAATAAATTTGGGCTGAAATATGAAATACACTGGCCCAAACGTGTATAAAGGCCCAAGAGACCAGCCAGCTGGTCTGCCTAAGCTTAAACCATATGACGGCGTATAGGCCAATTTAATCCTCACCGTTGATGTAATTAATCCAACGGATCACATGAGGCGGCTTAACTGAAAACCAAACGATGCCGCATAAGGAGTTAATCCTGGTTGTCCAAAAGAATGATCAAACAGATGATTTTGAGTCTCATTAAAGATTAAACGATGTAGCATTGTGAACTAATCCTGGCCGTCCATGTTTGAACATCTAACAGAACTAAATGGAACGATGCCGTTTTACGGGGATAAATCCTGGCCATTGATCTCAGTTGATCCAAGGGCCGGGATCACACAAGATCAAAAGAGTATATAAACACCCATCTCCCGTTCAAATCGATACATACACATATACACATTTCAGACCTGAAACCCTAGATGCCTTCTTCATCGTCTTCAACCCTTCTCATGGAGACCACCGATGGTCGACATTAGACCTCCTTCTCCGGCTCAGACCAACTCTCAAAATACCTCTCCACACCTCCAATCAAACCTTAACCCCTCATTAACTCCGTCCAAAACTCTCCAGTTCCCCCAATCTTAAAATCCCGGTAGTCAGAACCCTAGCCGACGACTACCAAGGTATGAACCAGGTTCCCAAATTAACACCATCTAACCACCTCAAGACGATCTACCACCCCATCTAGGTGGTTTCCCTCGAATATGTCCCCAACTCGTCGAATATTCAAAAAATCCTCGCCGGAACCCTACTCCGGCGAGCACCCAAAACAAACCCCACCCCCAAAACCTCTCAAACAACACCCAGACCACCCCTTACCCACCAAACCTTCAAAAATAAGCTCCATCGGAAAGATATGATAGTGAGAAGACTTCAAGTATTCAAGAACTTCTGAAGTCTGGAAATAACGAAAGAAAGAGAAAGAAGAAATAAAGAAGAAGGAAAGAAAGAAAAGAAAGAAATAAAAAAGAAAGGAAAAGGAATCCTGAAAGCTAAGTTCTTCCTACCCTTCTTCTTCTTTGTCTATTTGCCATCTATAAATGTTCTTGATGTTCTTGTTAGCATGTGATTCGTCGCATGCTTAAGATCTGTTCTATTTCTTTACACATGCCTAGTCAGTTTTAGCATTTTTAGGGCTTTAATGACTATTACACATGAATCATGGTTAAATAGGTTTCTTTATGTGATTTGTTCATCATGCCTTGTCTGAAATTATGCTTTGATTAATTGGGATTCAACCATTATCAAAACTTCTCTCTGAGTTCTAGTTGATTGGAAATTAATTTTACGATTAAGGCTATGTGTGCAATATAACATAAATTGGCTATATTTGTAATCTGGTTCATCTATTAGACTATTCTGAATCCTATGATGCTTTATGATTTGGTTATAGCTGTAAAATCTAGGGTTAGTTTCTGAAAGTTAAAGTAGATATGGCTATTTTTGAAATGATTAAAACTATTTGTTAAAGTGGCTATTTCTGAAATGATATGAATTGGTTATATTGTTAAGTGGTTAGTTTTGCAACCTATTTCTGGTTAGTTACTTAGTATTAATAATGGGGCTACATTTTAAATAAGCTTAGGTCTGTTAAAAATGGTTAAACTTGAAAGGGGTTTGGGGTCTGAATCAGGCTAAGTCTTAAATAGTTATAAGATAGTGGCTATTAGTTAAATAAGGCATTAAACCTAGTCTGCCCAGACCTTAGTAGGTTGGGTAAATAAAGAAAAATAATAAGGGTATAATAGAGAACAGTAAATGGCATTATTGATGATTCAATAGAGCCAATAGGGATAGAAAAGACTTTATTGCCTAGTATTTTTTAGATTAACTACAAAATAAATGGTAGAATAGGCATAATAAAATGGCAATATTGCAATAACACTTAGCAAGTGAGGGAAACTTAGTAAAATACCCCCAATAGAACATAGAAGAACTACCTAGAACCTTCCAGCAAGGGCTGGAAGGCATTTCGACACCCAATTCAGGGAATCAAACTATAAATAATTGAAAAATAAAGGGGAGGGGATTAGAAATAAGTTATTTGATCCCCCTCAAATTTCACCCAAAATTAGTCTATAAATAGGCTTCAAATAAGCCTGAAAAAGGGGTTGAACATTTTCTGGGTTCTAGATTATGCAATTAAAAGGGTTAATTGTCACGACCCCAAATCCGGTCGTGATGGCGCCAAGCACACTGCTAGGCCAGCCTGATCACTCAATAACAATAACGGAGCTAGGAGCTCGCTTTATCCCAATTAACATATCAAAACATGAAATGACAGATATATATATATATATCGAAAACGGGGAACCAAGTCCCAACACATACCAACTCCCATAGACCGAAGAGTCAAGAGTCATGAGCCTCTAATGAGCATAGTGTAATAATAGTTTACAAGGTACCAAATGCGGAAAGAAATATCAATACGGAATCCAAAAAACAGCAAGAAGGAATATCGGGTCTCGCCTGACTCTACAGCTACCTCGAATATCCTATGGATGGTCGCTTCGAACAACTACCGGATCACAATGCTAAGAGGTAATTGGATCCGCACACAAGGTGCAGAGAGTAAAATGAGTACTGCCAGACTCAGTGGTAATAAACAGGGGTAAGACAGCGCAGATAAGAAATCCGCAATAAAGCACTATGTAAAACTATAATCAAATACCCTGTCACAGAATCAACATCAACTGTACATGTACCAACATGTACCAGCAACACAGTATAACAGCTATCAGATGTAGCTAAATGCAATGCAATGCATGATATGACAGCTACGGCGCGTAGCCCGATCCAATTTGGGTACCCGTGCTCACTGTGGGGGTTCAGACTCCGGAGGGGATCCTACAGTCCAAGCACAATATTACTGCGGCGTGCAGTCCGATCCAACATATATACCGTTGCGAAGCGTAGCCCGATCCACTACCAGTCAGCTAACATGCAAATACAACCTCGCAGGCTCAAAAGTAGTTTTGAAAACTCTTTTATCATTTTTCAGTTGGAAAATAGAAATATCAAGTTCCAGTGGTTGGATAAGTCCAATAACACGATATAGCTGATATTTCATAGACCATCTGAACCATAAACCACATTGCACTTTCCGAAATCATATACCAATTGCTAATCCCATGCTTATACTCAGGATACACTAGAATCCACTGCAATAAGCCATACTCACCACTCCGGGTGAGATCATATGATGTATCAAACAACCCTATCACTTGAGACGATAGTCTCTAATCACAACAATTTCCCACGATAACCAAATACCAACTGAAAAGCATTTTTTTCATTAGTTAAAGTCTTATCCCAACACTTTTATATCATGCCCACGACAACCAAACACGCGATATATCGAACCCATCTCTTAGGTCACCCATTCCTGAATCCATTTCCCCTTTTAACTTATACCACAATAGATTTCAGAGCCAAACCTCGATATTACCTTTCTAACCAGCTGAAATCACATATACTCACACTCATCATTGGCTCCAATGATCCTTTTGATTATAACACACCGCACTGGTGATATGACACCTCAACACCGACCTAAGCCACGACGAGCACAACACAGGCTCCAATAAGAAACGTCTGAACATACCCAAATCATGAAAACTGACTCAAACAAAAGAGCTTTAATTCAATTCCTCTGTACCATCATAACATAGAACTGAGATCATGTCTCACATTATAGAAATAGAGTACATGACTCCTTCTCAAAAGGCCATAACATCACGTGGCCTTGCCATAGTTCATGATTCTATCCAAACACTATTACCCATGAAGCACCTCAAGTTACCAAGCTCAAAACGGTCAGCCACGCACAGATCTTGGTCTGAACCCAGCAATCAACCTCACCCACGGTGAAACAATTAATGTATGCGATCAAATCCTGAAAGGACACAACCGATGTGCCATTCACCGAGCGATACTCAATACGGACTTTTCCTCAGAAGCCAGGAGGTATTGTATACCAGGTAACATATAACTAACTTTATTTTCACATTACACTATTGCGGCGTGCAACCCGCTCCAATGACATACCCGTGGCGGCGTGCCACCTGATCCAGATACCATACCCGTGGCGGCGTGCCACCCGATCCAAATAACCGTATCTGTGGCGGCGCGCCACCCGATCCATATAGAACCCTCGCTAAAGAAATGCGCGTCGAGTCAAGTTGCTCGTTATGGTAAACATATATATATAGCCTCAAGTTCGGCCACCAGAAACGCATCCGACAAAGTTCCTCAATACCAGAACTAAATCAATGGTAGAAACCTCTGCATTGATATCCGCCACGAAGGCCCAACTGACAAAGCAATATCCACCAGCCATCCGCTGGCCCTGAGGTGTAACTACCCCGCTGGAGCATACTCTGATGCACTCTACTACGCAATTTGTGCCACACCATTATAGTCCATATCACCTTAGTCTAGACAACCTGACCCATGACAACCAGTCAGCAATCAAGTATCATAATCTGAATTCGTCATATCAAGTTGAGAGAGAAAGCCACTAGAGCTTCCGATTTTTAATAATCACCAAACGACGTCGATACACATGATATACAACCACTGCATAGGTGGACTAACAAGAACTTCAAGTCTCCAACACATCTATAACACATGAATCACAATGCTTGATCACGTACTCCACTGTACAGATACATAACGCACATCAAACGTCCATTCATACCACGAAAGCCATTCAGAAATTTCACTATGCCATCAATGACTCAATTATTGTAGTCGATCCAACAAGAGAATACCACCATACCACTGGATATTATCAATTTACATTACCTTGTCCTTTTGGACCATATACCCTGTCAAATTACTAGAATAGCAGTACCATTTTCCTTAATCACCAGAAAGATCGATTCTTAAATCACCTGCAGCTGCCCGCGCTGCTCAATAATTTTATGAACTGATCACAAAACCTTGAATATGCCATTATCAACTTTCCATCACACATCGCATATGCCACACCACACTAAGATAGCATGGAAATTCATATTCCTTTCCTACGCCACAAACATCGGCGCACTCAACTAGTCAACAACTTTCATGATCCCATGTAGGGAAAACTCATTACACATTCCAAGCCTTACATACCAACAGGAAATACACTCATTTTTAAACCACGTTAAAACACATCATAAACTCTTTCTCCCAATTACATTGCATAAGTTAAACTGCCAGGACTGAGTCCTTATACCCATATCGAGTTACACAACTGTCAGCACTCAAAAGCTTTGTTGTACAATATCTGCAAGACTCATTACTTCAATCACATACCAATAATTAATCGTATTCCTTATCATACCGCTTCGGTTTATTAACAAGTTGTTCCATGTACCCAAGTTTCCCTTATGATTCATCTTTAATTTAGTATTAGCCCTTATCGTAACACCATAATACATCAACTCATGTTACCACACGAGACTCGTACGTAACACCACACTGTCTAAGACCCATAGGCCACTGAATACTCTCTCAATGTTTCCCAAAAGGACCACATTCTACAATACTTTATTTTGAAGAACATCCTGCGATTTTGAATTCGTTATCATTACCTTCAAATTCGGATTACATAGAATCCCATCATTCACATAATATAACACAAGTCTTGATCTCTTCTAACGAAACCACCATCTTTAGCCACATGCACAATCTTAAGACACCTGACTGTTACAAGTAAAATCTTGAACACCGTAAATAATTCTCGGGCGTCAGTCATCCTTATTCAGCTGTAATTCAACTGTCTTATTGAACAGAACCACTCGTGCCTTATTAGAACTCTGACACTACAGATTCATGATTACATATGCATACAATTAGCTATCTTTCTTTTCTATACACCGAACATTCTTTACCAACATAAGTTCACAACATCCTAGTATTTCTTCACATCTTCAAAGCACCATAACCTTTATCAAAATTCCCCATCATACCTAGAGACAGAACCAACATAGCACACAACAATGCAATCAGTTAATCAACAACATCCTCCCCATCTTGGCTCGGAGCCATACATCAAAGCACTTTTAGCCACACATATCATTCTTACTCAAATGATGACTCAATGTTCTAGTTAGATTAACTCAAGTCATTTACAAGCTTCAGCGGAGATTTGAATCATCAGAATTATTAACTCTTTTGCAATTATTGTATTCATTCACCCACAACAGTTAAGCCCACTCTTTAGGTGACAAAATCTTTTCTAAGTCCTAAATTTTTCAAAAATTTCGACACAGTTTCCTTTGTAATTTGGCCTATCCACCTGCCAGAGAATCACCAAAACCATCCTAGCAATACATTCATAACTCAACAAGACATCACAATGCATATCGACAACATTAGTCTCAATACTACACAAATCATATTATCATAATTGTTACATGAACATGTGATGTACCTGCTCGTATCATAACACATATCAAATAACTTTCAATTACACATGAGGATCAACCATCATACTTCTTCTCAATTTATCATTTCATCACAATACCTTCCACCAGGATACACATAGCATAATCATTTTAGTCTTCCTGAGTTTAAACTCGTTCCACTACACATAAGGCACTTTACTTTCCAATTACGAGATATGATAATTATTCACCACGCCCATAGCTCGGGGCTACACAACAGATTAGACAAGAGTCGAAAATTTAACAACTCATCCATTAGTAAGCCTTCCTAATACTCTACAGATGGGCACAAGGCCCCAAACATGGCTACTAGCCGAAGTACATAGATATAAGCCCAGTCTTAGTCACTTTACACAGTAATTTATCAATTGGAAGGATCAAGTCCAAATCCCCAGTCACAATACCACCACGCTCGTCATATGACGCGTATATTATCTCAACGTAGCACTGTATAGTGAAAATACGGGGTTTCAAACCCTCGATACATTATCTATTGCCACCACTCACAAAATCAACACCTCGATGCTCGAGTCATAGACAAGGTCCAGCCTCAGTCATCCCGACTGGCCCGACATGAACTCATAGATATTATATCTCTCCCTCGTTTGGGGAAATCACAAAGCCACAAGGCAATTATATTACCGAGCGTTCGAAGCGTACATACAGATGCGTGGAAGAAATTTCAAAAATTATATCTCAAGTTCTAATTGATTTCACGATAAAAATTCCAAGAAGTGTGAAGTGTTTTAAATTTGTAATAGGAAAGCCTAAGTATTTTTCAAATGTGTGACTCATATTAATATTGAGCACACTAGATAGGCTGTTACAAATATTTTTTGGGTAATGTTTTGTCGCGACCCCAAATCCGGACGTGATGGTGCCCAGCACATTGCTAGACCAGCCTGACCAATCAATAACAACGACGGAGCTAGAAGCTCGCTTCATCCCATTTAAACATATTAATACATGAAGCAACGATGATACATATATCGAAAACGGGGAACCAAGTCCCAAAATATACCAACTCCCATAGACCGAAGGGTCAAGAGTCATGAGCCTCTAATGAACATAGTGTAATAATAGTTTACAAGGTACCAAATGCGGAAAGAAATATCAATACAGAATCCAAAAGACAGTAAGAAGGAATATCGGGTCCTGCGGACTCTGCAGCTACCTCGAATATCCTACAGATGTCGCCTCGAACAGCTACCGGATCACTATGGTAGGTACTGGATCCGCATACAAGGTGCAGGGAGTAAAATGAAGTACCGCGTGACTCACAGTGGTAATAAACAGGGGTAAGACAGCGCAGATAAGAAATCCGCAATAAAGCACTATGTAAAGCTGTAATCAAATACCCTATCACAGAATCAACATCAACTGTACCTGTACCAACAAGTACCAGCAACACAGTATAACAATGTAATGACCCGGCCCATCGTTACGGGAAATTACCACCCCGTTATGTTGTAATTACATGTTTTATGATTTTATATCAGTGTTAGAGTCCTATCGGGTGAGTTAGGAGTGAATTGGATTGAAAATGAGACATATAGCCTTTTTGAAGGAAACTTGAATAAGGAAAGTCAACTCGGAGTTGACTATTTGGTTAGAGGACTCGGAATCGGATTCTGATGATTCGGTTAGTTCCGGGAGGTGATTTATGACTTAGGAGAGCAATCGGAAATGAATTTGGAGGTCCGGTGTAGTTTTAGGCTTGAATTGGCTAAGGTTGAATTTTGACGAAATCCGAACGGTAGGTGAGATTTTGATCCGGGAGTCGGAATGGAATTCCGACAGTTGCAGTAGCTCCGTTAGGTGATTTTGGATATGGCTGCAAATTTTCAGGTCATTCGGACATCATTTGGTCGGGTTTTTGATCGAATGTGAATTTTTGAAGTTAAAGTTAAACTTAAGCTTGAATTTGTTGAAAAAGGACGATTTTGATGTTAACGATAGAGTTTTGATGATTGGAACAAGTTTGAATGATGTTATAAGAGGTGTTAGTACTTTTAGTTGAGGTCCCGAAGGAATCGGGGTAAATTCGGATGCCCAACGAGTCATTTTTGGAAGATTTTTGCCGTTTTGAGCATAAATGTAATGATCCAAAGCTCTATTTTAAGTTTTAGAGATCCAAATTTGATTTCGAGACTTTGAGAATTTAAATAATGAATTATAGGACTGATCCGGAAATTTTGGTTTAATTTCATCAAGTCGCGATTGGGTTTTTGACGCGAAATATGAGTTAATTCTTTAACGAGCAAAATTGATGTTGCACTGAGAAAATGAGATCCAAATTCAGTTTTGTTTGAACCACTGGATCCGTAACAAAATTATGGAGCCATAGGAAAAAGAATCGTCAAATTCCGAGTTCGTATGATTGAGTTATAGCATTTTTAGTGAAATAAAAAGCTGCTGCAATTTTCTGGGGCAAATCTGTCATTTTCGCTTCTGCGATGAACAGTACCCACAGGAGCGGGTGAACAGTGACTTTTCGCTTCTGCGATGAACAGTGCCGCAGAAGCGATGAACAGTAAATCGCACCTGCGGTGAACAGTAACCGCAGATGCGAAAATCGCTGGGCTTTTAATTGGGGCAGTCCGAGAGTTTCTTCATTTTTGGAGCTAGGGAGCTCGGATTGAAGCGATTTTCGAAGCGATTTTCACCATATTGATGGGGGTAAGTGTTCTATATCCAAAAGTGATTATATTCAATGATTCCTGGTTATTTTTCATCATGTATTAGTGAATCAAATGGAAGAAATTGGAGAAAATTTGTAAACTTTTCAAAAACGAAAATTTAGGATTTGAAGGGTCATTTGTGGTCCGATTTGGGAGTTCTTGATATGTACGGACTCGTATCGAGATGAGGGTTCCGAATATGTAACTTTCATAATTTTTTGAGAAGCGTACCGAAAGTCGGGTTTTGGCAACTTTGGGAATTTTGATGTAAATTAAGTTGTTTTGACAAGGTATCATTTCATTGGTCTAATTTGATGTGTATTTATTATATTTGATCAGATTCTACACGTGCGAAGCTTGATTCTCATGGCAAGGGCATCGCGGAGTAGTCGTCGCGACGTATTGAGGTGAGTAATAGATGTGGGTGATGACCAGCGGGTTCGAAACCCCGGTATACCACTTTGTGACGCTGTATAGCGGCGAGACACGCACACTCTTGAGAGTGCGGGGTCGATTATGAATTGGAGACTATAGTTTAGTCCGACCTGTTGATACTGGGTTATTGGCTATTCTCGAGCCGTTGAACCTCCTTCTTGGACGGTTGAGTATGTTTGTGGGCCGTGAGCCACTTATTGGATCCCGCGAGGATCGTTATCATTGTCTTATCATATAGACACATGCTAGTTTACTACTAGTCCGCCGCTATTTCGTTATTATGCTATTTCCAATCTCTGGAACTTGATATTACTGTTTTCCAATCGAAAAATGATAAAAGAGTTTTCAAAAACTACTTTTGAGCCCGCGAGGTTGTATCTGCATATTAGCCGACTAGTAGTGGATCGGCTGCGCGCCGCAACGATATATATGTTGGATCGGATCGCACGCCGCAGTAGTATCTCTATGAGATGTGCTTGGCCGTAGGAGCCCCTCCGAGTCCGAACCCCCACGATGCGAGCACGGGTACCCATGAAATTGAGTCGGCCACGCGCCGTAGCGAGTCATATCACGCATTGCATCGCATTTAGCTACATCCGCTAGCTCGTTATGCTATTCATTGGTATTTGTTGTACTGTACAGATGAATATTGATACGCGTGATAGGTAGTCGATTATTGCCTTACATAAGTGCTTTATTGCGGATTTCTTATCCGCACTGTCTTACCCTAGTTTATTACCACCGAGTCCTGGCGAGACTTATTTTACTCCTCGCACCTCATGCGAGATCCGTGCACTCTCAGCAGATGATCCAAGTAGTTGTAGCAGGCGACATTTGTGGATATTCGAGGTAGTTGCAGTTCGCTGGACCCGATATTCCTTCTCACCGTCTCTTGATTTTGTATTGACTTTTCTTTCTGCACTTGGCATCTTGTAAACCTTTATATACTTATGTTCAGTAGAGGCTCATGACTCTTGACCCTTCGGTCTATGTGAGTTAGTATATTTTGGGACTTGGTTTCCCCGCTGTTGGTATAAATATTACTATTGTTTCATATTTTGAAATGCTTAAATGGGTTAAAAAAATTCTAAAAGGAGGTGAATTGGGTTAGTTGGATGGCCTTGTCTTCACGAGAGGCGTCATCACGACCAGTGTGGGTTTGGGTCATGACAAGTTGGTATCAGAGCCTAGGTTACTAGATCTTACGAGTCATGAGCAGGTTAGTAGTGTCTTGCGGAGCGGTACGAGGATGCCTGTATTTCTCCTTGGGAGGCTGCAGAACCTTCAGGAAAACTTCACATTCTTAGAATTCTTATCTTGCGTACTTGATTCAGTTTGAGATATAACTTTTGAAATTCCTTCCACACTTCTATATGCGCACATGAGCGCTCAGTATTATATGTGCCTTGATGGATTGTGATTTCCCCGAACGAGAGGCAAGATATAATCTCTGTAAGATCATGTTGGGCCAGTCGGAAAGACTTGAGGCTGGACCTTGTTTATGACTCGAGCATCGAGGTGCTGATTTTGTGAGTGGTGGCAATAGATAATGTATTGAGGGATTGAAACCCCGTATTTGCACTATAAAGTGATGTGCTGAGATGGAATACGCGTCATGTGACGAGCGTGGTGGTATTGTGACTGGGGATTTGGACTTGATCCTTCCCAATTGATAAATTACCGTGTAAAGTGACTAAGACTGGGCTTATATCTATGTACTTGGGCTAGTAGCCATGTTTGGGGCCGTGTGCCGATCTGTAGAGTATTATGGAGGCTTACTAATGGATGAGTCGTTAATTGTTTGACTCTTATCTAAACTGTTGTGTAGCCCCGAGCTATGGGCGTGGTGAATATTTATCATATCTCTTAATTGGAAGGTAAAGTGCCTTATGTGTAGTGGAACGAGTTCAAACTCAGGAAGACTAAAGTGATTATGCTATGTGTATCCTGGTGGAAAGTATTGTGCTGAAATGCTAAATTGAGGCAGGTAGGTGGGTTGATTCTCATGTGTAATTGAAAGGTAGTTGATATGTGTTATGATTCGAGCAGATACAACGCAGGTTCAAGTATAAATTGTGATAATATGATTCGTGTAGTAGTGAGATTGAATGTTGTTGAAATACATTGTGATATCTTGTTGAGTTGTGGAAGTATTGTTAGAATGGTTTGGTGATTCTCCTGGCAGGTGGATAGGCCAATTTACAAAGGAAACTCTGCCGAAATTTTTGGAAAATTCGGGACTTAGAAAAGATTTTGTCACCTAAAGAGGGGGCGTAACTGTTGTGTGTGAATGAATGCAAGAATTGCAAAAGAGTTAATATTTCTGATGATTCGAATCTCCGAAGCTTGTAAATGACTTGAGTTTAATATCATACTAACATTTCGGCATCACTTGAGTAATACTGATATGAGTGGTTGAAAGTGCTTTGATGAATGGCTTCGAGCTAAGTTGGGGAGGTTGCTATTGATTAACTGATTGCACTATCGTGTGCTATGTTGATTCTGTCTCTAAGTATGTTGGGAAATTCTGGTAAAGGTTATGACGCTTCGTAGATGTGAAGAAATACTAGGGTATTTTGAACTGATGTTGGTAAGGAATGCTTGGTGTATAGAAAAGAGTGATAGCTAATAGTATCCGTATGTAATCATGATCTACAGTGTCAGAGTTCTAATAAGGCACGAGTGGTTCTGTTCAATAAGACAGTTGAATTACAGCTGAATAAGGATGACTGACGCCCGAGAATTGTTTACGGTATTCAAGATTTTACTTGTAATAATCAGGTGTCTTAAGATTGTGCATGTGGCTAAAGATGGTGGTTTCGTTAGAAGAGATCGGTACTTGAGTTATATTATATGAATGATGGGATTCTATGTAACCGTATTGGGAAGTAATGATAACGAATTCAAATCGCAAGAGGTTCTTCAAAATAAAGTATTATAGAATGTGATCCTTCTGGGAGACATTGAGAGAGTATTTAGTGGCCTATGTGTCTTAGACCGTGTGGTCTTATGTACGAGTCTCGTGTGGTAACATGAGTTGATGTGTTATGGTGCTACAGTAATGGCTAATATTAAATCAAAGATGAATCAGAAAGGAAACTGGGTAAATGGAACAACTTGTTAATAAACCGAAGCGGTATGATAAAGAATACGACTAATTCCTGGTATGTGGTTGAAGTAATGAGTCTTGGAGATATTGTGCAGCAAAGCTCTAGAGTGCTGACAGTTGTGTAACTTGATATGGGTATAAGGACTCGGACTCAGTCCTGGCAGTTTAACTTATGCAATGTGATTGGGAAAAAGAGTTTATGATGTGTTTTAATGTGGTTTGAAAAATAAGTGTATTTCCTGTTGATATGCAAAGCTTGGAATGTGTAATGAGTTTTCTCTATATGAGATCATAAAAGTCCTTGACTAGTTGAGTGCGTCCATGTTTGCGGCGTAGGAAAGGGATAAGAATTTTCATATTATCTTAGTATGGTATACGCGATGTGTTATGGAAAGTTGATAATGGTATATTCTAGGTTTTGAGATCAGTTCATAATATATGAGAAGTCAATAAAATTATTGAGCAGCGCGGATAGCTGCAGGTGATTTAAGAATCGATCTTTCTGGTGATTTAAGAAAATGGTACTGCTATTCTAGTAATTTGGCAGGGTATATGGTGCAAAGGGACAAGGTAATGTAAACTGATAATATCTAGGGGTATAGTGGTGTTCGCTTGTCTGATCGGCTGTGATGATCGAATTGTTGATGGCATAGTGAAATTTTCGAATGGCTTTCGAGGTACGAATGATGTTGATGCTGCGTTATGTATTCGTACAATGAAGTGTGGAATTCGGCATAGTGATTCATGTGTATATATGTGTTATACTAGAAGTTCTCGTATCCGCCTACGCGGTGGTTGTATATCGTGCGTATCGACCGCTAGATGATTATTGAAATTGTAAGCCCTCAGCGCTATTCTCGTTACTTGATGTGACTGAATTTGGATCATGATACTTGATTGCTCTGACTTGTTGTCATGGTTTAGGTTGTCTAGGCTAACGTGATATGGACCATGATGAAATGGCACAAATTGCGTAGCAGTGCATCAGAGTACGCTCCAACAGGGTAGTCAGTACCTCATGACCAGCTGACGGTCGCGGGTATTGCTTGTCTATTGGGCCTTCGTAATGATATCAGTGCAGAGGTTTCTACCATTGATTTAGTTCCGATAGTGAGGAACTTTGTCGGATGTGTTTATCGTGTCCAAGCTTCGAGGCTATATATGTTTATCGTAACGAGCAATTCGACTCGATGTGCATTTGCTGCCATCGGTATGGTATCCGGATCGGGCAGCGACGCCACACTACAGGTATGTCGTTGAGCGGTTGCACGCCGCAAATGTAGATTGTGAAAATATAGTTAGTTATATGCTACCTGGTATACAATACTTCCTGCTTCGAGGAGAAGTCCGTTTGAGTATCGGCTGCGTAACGGCACATCGGTCAGGTTCTTCGTGATTTAATAACATACGTTAATTGTTTCACCGTGAGTGAGGTTGATTGCTTGGGTTCAAGACCTAGATCTGCGCGTGCTAACCGTTTGAGCTTAGTGGCTTGAGGTGCTTAATGAGTTATAATGTTGGGATAAAATCACGAGTCTTGGCAGGCCACGTGACGTTATGACTTCTCGAGAAATTCAGGTACTTCTATTTCTATAATGCGGACGCGATCTCGCTTATGTTACGATGGCATGTAGGAATTGAATTGCGCTCTTTTGTCGGAGACAGCTTATCATGATTTGAGTCGTCATGATTCGAGTGTGTGCGTTTCTATCGGAGCCTATGTTGTGCTCGTCACGGCTTAGTGCCGCGTGGTCGAGATGTCATGTCACCGGTATGGTGTGTTATGATTGAAATGACCGTTGGAGTCATTAATGAATCTACTAGCATATTGGATCTTAGCTTGTTAGAAAGGTAAAAATCGAGGTTTGACTCCGAAATCTATTTGTGGTACCAGTTTTAAATGGGAAATAGATTCACGAATGGTTAACCTGAGAGAGAGATGGGTTCGGTATATCGCGTGTTTCAGCTTCCGTGGGCAGGATATGGAGGCGGTTGGAATAAGACTCTATCTAATAAAAGAGGTTTTCAGCTAGTATTTGGTTATTGTGGCCAGAGTTGTTGTGATTAGAGACTATCGTCTCGAGTGATCGGGTTGTCGATACATCATATGATCTCACCCGCAGTAGTTAATATGGGTTATTGCAGCGGATTCGAGTGTATCCTGGGGATAGGCATGGGATTTGCAATTGGCATATGATTTCGTAAAGTACAATGTGATTTATGGTTAAGATGGTCCGTGAAATTTTGACTATATGGTGTTTTCGGACTTACGTGACATAGGGTGACGTATGATCGCCCGAATATATGCTCGGTAGGGTCATTCAGCTATTGAGTTGTTTCTAGTACAACTCTGGGTACGCTCGAAGACGAGCGATTGTTTAAGTTGGGGAGAATGTAATGACCCGGCCCATTGTTACGGGAAATTACCACCCCGTTATGTTGTAATTACATGTTTTATGATTTTATATCAGTGTTAGAGTCCATCGGGTGAGTTAGGAGTGAATTGGATTGAAAATGAGGCATATAGCATTTTTGAAGGAAACTTGAACATGGAAAGTCAACCTGGAGTTGACTATTTGGTTAGAGGACTCGGAATCGGATTCTGATGATTCGGTTAGTTCCGGGAGGTGATTTACGACTTAAGAGAGCAATCAGAATCGAATTCGGAGGTCCGGTGTGGTTTTAGGCTTGAATTAGCTAAGGTTGAATTTTGACGAAATCCGAACTGTAGGTGAGATTTTGATCCGGGTCTCGGAATGAAATTCTGAGAGTTGCAGTAGCTCCGTTAGGTGATTTTGGATATGGCTACAAATTTTCAGGTCATTCGGACATCATTTGGTCGGGTTTTTGATCGAATGTGAATTTTTGAAGTTAAAGTTAAACTTAAGCTTGAATTTGTTGAAAAAGGACGATTTTGATGTTAACGATAGAGTTTTGATGATTGGAACAAGTTTGAATGATGTTATAAGAGGTGTTAGTACTTTTAGTTGAGGTCCCGGAGGCTTCGGGGTAAATTCGGATGCCCAACGAGTCATTTTTGGAAGATTTTTGCCGTTTTGAGCATAAATGTAATGATCCAAAGCTCTATTTTAAGTTTTAGAGATCCAAATTTGATTTCGAGACTTTGAGAATTTAAATAATGAATTATAGGACTGATCCGGAAATTTTGGTTTAATTTCATCAAGTCGCGATTGGGTTTTTGACGCGAAATATGAGTTAATTCTTTAACGAGCAAAATTGATGTTGCACTGAGAAAATGAGATCCAAATTCAGTTTTGTTTGAACCACTGGATCCGTAACAAAATTATGGAGCCATAGGAAAAAGAATCGTCAAATTCCGAGTTCGTATGATTGAGTTATAGCATTTTTAGTGAAATAAAAAGCTGCTGCAATTTTCTGGGGCAAATCTGTCATTTTCGCTTCTGCGATGAACAGTACCCGCAGGAGCGGGTGAACAGTGACTTTTCGCTTCTGCGATGAACAGTGCCGCAGAAGCGATGAACAGTAAATCGCACCTGCGGTGAACAGTAACCGCAGATGCGAAAATCGCTGGGCTTTTAATTGGGGCAGTCCGAGAGTTTCTTCATTTTTGGAGCTAGGGAGCTCGGATTGAAGCGATTTTCGAAGCGATTTTCACCATATTGATGGGGGTAAGTGTTCTATATCCAAAAGTGATTATATTCAATGATTCCTGGTTATTTTTCATCATGTATTAGTGAATCAAATGGAAGAAATTGGAGAAAATTTGTAAACTTTTCAAAAACTAAAATCTAGGATTTGAAGGGTCATTTGTGATCCGATTTGGGAGTTCTTGATATGTACGGACTCGTATCGAGATGAGGGTTCCGAATATGTGACTTTTGTAATTTTTCGAGAAGCGTACCAAAAGTCGGGTTTTGGCAACTTTGGGAATTTTGATGTAAATTAAGTTGTTTTGACTGGGTATCATTCCATTGGTCTAATTTGATGTGTATTTATTATATTTGATCAGATTCTACACGTGCGAAGCTTGATTCTCATGGCAAGGGCATCGCGGAGTAGTCGTCGCGACGTATTGAGGTGAGTAATAGATGTGGGTGATGACCAGCGGGTTCGAAACCCCGGTATACCACTTTGTGACGCTGTATAGCGGCGAGACACGCACACTCTTGAGAGTGCGGGGTCGATTATGAATTGGAGACTATAGTTTAGTCCGACCTGTTGATACTGTGTTATTGGCTATTCTCGAGCCATTGAACCTCTTTCTTGGACGGTTGAGTATGTTTGTGGGCTGTGAGCCAGTTATTGGATCCCGCGAGGATCGTTATCATTGTCTTATCATATAGACATGCTAGTTTACTACTAGTCCGCCGCTATTTCTGTTATTATGCTATTTCCAATCTCTGGAACTTGATGTTACTGTTTTCCAACTGAAAAATGATAAAAGAGTTTTCAAAAACTACTTTTGAGCCCGCGAGGCTGTATCTGCATATTAGCTGACTAGTAGTGGATCGGGCTGCGCGCCGCAATGATATATATGTTGGATCGGACTGCACGCCGCAGTGTATCTCTATGAGATGTGCTTGGGCTGTAGGAGCCCCTCCGGAGTCTGAACCCCTACAGTGAGCACGGGTACCCAAAATTGGAGTCGGGCTACGCGCCGTAGCGGTCATATCATGCATTGCATTGCATTTAGCTACATCTGCTAGGCTGTTATACTGTTTTGCTGGTACTTGTTGGTACAGTTACAATTGATATTGATTCTGTGACGGGGTATTGGATTACAGCTTTACATAGTGCTTTATTGCGGATTTCTTATCTGCGCTGTCTTACCCTTGTTTATTACCATTGAGTCTGGCAGTACTCATTATACTCCCTGCACCTTGTGTGCAGATCCAGGTACCTCTCAGCAGTGATCCGGTAGCTGTTCGAGGCGACTTCTATAGGATATTCGAGGTAGATGCAGAGTCCGCAGGACCCGATATTCCTTCCTACTGTCTTTTGATTATGTATTGCTATTTCTTTCTGCACTTGGTATCTTGTAAACCATTATTACACTTATGTTCATTAGAGGCTCATGACTCTTGACCCTTCGGTCTATGGGATTTGGTATGTGTTGGGACTTGGTTCCCTGATTTCGATATATATATCACTATTGCTTCATGTTTTGATATGTTAATTGGGATAAAGCGAACTCCTAGCTCCGTTATTGTTATTGAGTGGTCAGGCTGGCCTAACAGTATGTCTGGCGCCATCACGACCGGATTTGGGGTCGTGACACATCTCTATCTATGGACTCACTTATGTAAAAAACAACCTTCTATTTTAATTTATTACTTTGGAGTATATATTAGTTGTAACTGATTTTTACTTGAAGGTCATCACAATATTACTGCGGCGTGCAGTCCGATCCAACATATATACCGCTGCGGCGCGCAGCCCGATCCACTACCAGTCAGCTAACATGCAAATATAGCCTCGCAGGCACAAAAGTAGTTTTGAAAACTCTTTTATTATTTTTCAGTTGGAAAACAGAAATATCAAGTTCCAGTGGTTGGAAATAGCATGATAACAGAAATAGCTACGGACTGGTAGTAAACTAGCATGTCAATGTCACCAAACAATGATAACGATCCTCGCGGGATCCAATAACTGGCTCACGGCCCACATGTATACCCAACCGCCCAAGAAGGGGGTTCAACGGCTCAAGAGTAGCCAATATCACAATATAGTATGCAACCATCCGAGAAGGAGGTTCGATGGCTTAAGAATAGCCTAATATCATAACACAGTGCCAACAAGTCGGACTAATCCATAGTCCCCAATCACAATCGACCCCGCACTCACAAGAGAGTACGTGTCTCGCCGCTATACAGCGTCACAAAGTGGTATACCGGGGTTTCGAACCCACTGGTCATCACCCACATCTATTACTCACCTCAATACGGCGCGACGACTACTCCGCAATGCCCTTGCCACGAGAATCAAGCTCTGCACGCGTAGAATCTGATCAAATACAGTAGAAATACAACAAATTAGGCCAATGGGACGACACCCAATCAATACAATTCGATTTAGACCAAAAATGGCAAAGTTGCCAAAACCCGACTTTTGGTACGCTTCTCGAAAAATTACAAAAGTCACATATTCGGAATCCTCATCTCAATACGAGTCTAGGCATATAAAATTTACCAAAATCGAACTCCATTTTCCCACTCAAATCAGTGTTTTTCTTCAATTTTAGGCCTAGGGCTCAAACCCACCTTTAATCTTCCATTTACAGAGAATTAACCAAGGATTTCATGTTAAAATGATGTAATTAAGTCACAAAATTTACCTCCGATGAAACCCCGATGATTTGCCAGCACTCTCCCGTCAATATCTCCTCTTAGAACTCAAAAATGGTGGTTTGGGGTGTGAAACCCGCGACTGGACCAGTTCTGGTTTTTAATTTCATTGCCAGCCATTTTTCTTCATCGCGTTCGCGATGCCTCTCACGCGTCCGCGACGCTCTGACCAAAATACCCTTCGCGAACGCAACATGCCACACGCGTTCGCGATGCACATTTTCTCAGCCATCCAGAGATCCTTCTACGCGAATGCGATGCCCTATGAATTCCCTCTACGCGAACGCGACCTTCACCTACGCGTTCGCGATGCTTCACAGTCCTCCCCATACGCGAACGCGTAACCATCCTCACGAACGCGATGCATACTGAGCCTGGCCTACGCGAACGAGGGCCTTGCCCTCGCGAACGCGAAGGCTAAGTTCCTGCCCAGTGAATCTGCAATTTACAGCAGACTTCTCATGTTCCAAAAATGCCGGATGATGGTCCGGATTCACCCCGAGGCCCCCGGGACCCCAACGAAAACCACCAACATACTCCAAAACATGATACGAACTTGTTCCAAGCATAAAAACACCATCCTAAACATCAAAATCACCAATTACACACGGATTCAAGCCTAAGTTTCTTCAAAAATTCCGAAACTAACATTCGACCAAAACCCGACCAAACGACGTCCGAATGACCTGAAATTTTGTGGACATATCCAAAATCACATAACAAAGCTACAGGAATTGTCGGAATTCCATTCCAACCCCCGGATCAAAATATCACCTAACATTCGGATTTCGCCAAAATTCAACCTTAGCCAATTCAAGCCTATTTCTACACTGGACCTCCAAATTCAATTCCGATCGCTCCCCTAACTCACAAATAACCTCCTGGAACTACCCGAATAATCAAAATCCGATTCCGTGCCCTTTAACTAAATAGTCAACTCCTGGTTGACTTTCCACATTTAAGTTTCCCTCAAAAAGGCTATATGCCTCATTTTCAATCCAATTCACTCCTAACTCACCCGATAGACTCTAACACTGATATAAAAGCATAAAACATGTAATTACAACATAACAGGGTGGTAATTCCCGTGACGACGGGCCGGGTCGTCACATTAATAATTCTGCATTCTACATTCTACGAAAAGGGTTCTAAGTTTAGATACTAATTTTGGCATTGGGTATTAAGCCGGAGTTCTGTTAGAGTCTATTGTTATTCAATTTTGCTGGATTCTATTTGAGCTCTTCGATCCTACTTGTTGATTTGCTGAATTGGTGAACTTTGGAATTCTATTTGCTGCTCTACTTGCTGCTTTGTCTGCTACTCTATTATTGCTCTATTGTTGCTACTTTACTGACTATTCTTCATCCTCAACCTAGACTCATAAGCTATTTTTGGTGAATCGTGTACAATCTCTTTTCTAAATATGTAATTACAAATTAATTGAAGAAATGAAAGTCTCATGAGCTGTTTGGACGATTCTGCTGCTGTTTTCTTTTAGCTTTATAATCATCATGTCTTAGAATCCTTGTAATTTAGTAGGATGGTTTGTAATAATTAATACTTGTATGCAGTCGAAACAAAGTAAGTAGATAGTATAGTGGTAGTATATAAGTAAATACAACTATCATTTAGTCTTAGGTTAAAACAAGTTAACATATGAATCTAATTCTCCTAGTGAAACTAGTATAACATATGAGATGGTAATCAACTAATTTCGCTAATTAGAATATGATAATTAGTCCATAGAAGGAAATGAATAGATGAGTTAAAATTGTTTTGTCATCCAAAGTCGTTTAACAATGATTTTCAATAATATTAGTTAAAATTCGGTAATTAGTAATAGTTCAAACCTGTTCTGTTAGTATTGTCATCATTGTTTAAGTAATTAAAATAGAAGTATTATTACTTAAGTTCTGTTAATGTTTAATTAGTTATTAGAATCCACAATTAGTATTGATAAACATGTATTCCAGAATTTTATGAAATGAAAAAGGACTTTTTGTTTATCTATTCTGTTATCTAATGAATGTCTGTTTAATTTTTATGAAACTTCAATTCTGCTCTATATTTTATCCGTCTGTTCTGGGCCTGATCGAAAACACAGGCCTAGATTCAATTGAATTTGCTTTTGGGCCTCTGAATAATGACACTTGTATATACTGGGTTTTAGAAGCCCAATTGTACATAACGGACTGTTAATACAGTCCAGAAGTCCAGGCCTGGTAACAAATAGTTGGCCTGGACATAATAACAATGGATCCTGAAAATACCAAAAAACTATAACATAATTAGGAGGAAAAAAACAAAAATAGCAAATATAGTACTTGATAGGTTTGGACTTATAAAATAACGGGATGAGCCTCGTATAAAAATGAAAAACACGCGAGGCCCCCATATGAACTTTAATAAGAATGTTAGACTCGGGAAGACCGTTTAGTGAATTTCACGGTCTTTCCTAAAGATAATAAGGCGTAGACGCTATAGGCAAGATTAAAATATACATTCCTAAATACGAGTGCACATTTATGTGACTCAAATCTCAAATCCCGACGAAGCTAAACGTATTAAAGTCATAGGCGTACTGGTTGCGGTGTGATTCGAAATGCGTTTTTGCAACGTCGCAAGTCGTTAAAAATATCAAAACGGAACATTCACATTTGTAAAAGCATATAAAGAAATCAAATAAGTCAAAAATGACAGTTGAGCGACCGTGCTAAAACCACAGAATTCGGGAGTGCCTAACACCCTCTCCCGGGTTAACAAAATTCCTTATCCGGATTTTTAATTTCGCGGACTGTTAAAACAGAGTCAATATTCCTCAGATTCGGGATTAAACCGGTAACTTGGGACACCATTATCTTCCCAAGTGGCGACTCTGAAATCTAAATAAATCCCGTTCCGAATGTCCTTAAAGTGGAAAAACTCCTTTCTTGTTATTATTATTATTATATCCTATTTCGGGGTGTATTAGTAATTAACGGGGTATACTTTATTCTTTGGAAAAGGTAGTAAAAAGGGAGGTGTGACATGTATATGATGTTCTATAAAGAAAATTGTATGAGTCGGAATCCGACCCCACGATAATTAACGAAGTTAATCTCATCTTGAGATAATCCATAATTAATAAGCGATCATACCACTTGTTTATAATATTATTCAACTCTCATTCAGTAGGATCCACAAAGGCACGACATATCCGCCTCCCCAGAGGGACGAAATTTTAGCGTGGTCACGATCACTTATTTCCTACTCACGGAGCTCACGATTATAAATACTAGAAGAATCTCCCTCATTAGGGCGGCTTCTTCTTCACCACTATTCTCTAGAAAGAGATAGAGATAGAGAGAGAGAGAGAGAGAGAGAGAGAGAGAGAGAGAGAGAGAGAGAGAGAGAGAGAGAGAGAGAGAGAGAGAACATACAAGAAGTACCCATCTTATGGGAAGATAAAACACCATTATAAGGTTCTGAACCTCTTCATGGAGAGGCAGACCAAATCAATATTATAAATAAAAGTGTTAATGCTTCTTCTCCTATTCGTGAGTATTTATTATCAATTCCTTCACATGGTTCATGGATTATTACGATTTGCTATGATTTACCCAGAACTCATATATATTGTTTCGTGTTCATAAAGTGTATGATAACTTTTGAGCCAAACAATTTGGCGCCGTCTGTTGGGATTTCCTAGCAAAATCGCGTAGTTCTTCCCAGGACCAAAAGGAAAGAAACTCCAAAGTAGAAGAACAATCCCGGTCGAACAAGCCAAAGCGGCATCTCGGACAAGGGGAACTCGACGATCTCAAATCAAGATCCAATTCTCTCTCTCTCTCTCTCTCCGATCTTTGATAGTGCGATCAAGAAGAAGAAGGCCCCCTAAGGGAGGATCCATGTGAGGCATCTCCCGCATCCCCGATACGAGCTCCGGCCAGAAACCGGCATAGAGATATCTCGAGTTGAGAGCCACTAACACCCTGTGAGCACGTGATTTTTGCCCTATATGAGAATTACTCCCAAAAATTCAAAATAAAAGAGTTTTGTGTTGTTTGCAATATTTGTGAATTTTGTGTTATTTTTCTTGAATTGTTTGCATTTATCTGTGCATATTTATTTGTTTAAATAAATAAAAAATATAAAAATATATTGTATTTATATAAAATTCAAGTTTATAATTAGTAATAATTAAGTTTATTTTATAAAATCACAAAAATATGTATTTTTGCATTTTTAGCCTATAATATCCAATTTGTGCGATTTTATTTTAATTAACGTCTAATTTTTTTGTAATAATAATTATTATGAGTTAATTGGTGTTTTTAAGATAATTTTGGTTTTATAATTTAATCTTAACATTTTTTTAAATTTATTTCATAATAAATAATTTTTTTTATAGAGAAGACAAATTCGGAATTGGCCTCTTCTTAAATTTTAAACTTGAGCTCAAACATATTCTACCCAACCCAAAACACCATAACCCAAACCCATGACCCACGACCCATTTATTACACTACTATACACTATTCAAAACACACCCTAAACCAAAAAAACCTAACACACACACACAAAAGCCCCCACAAAAATATTTGACCGTATTTAAATTTTTCACTCTATATATTTTAGCTTTTATTTAATTATATATATATATATATATATATATATATATGATTTAATTTTTTTAAAGTAAATTATTACTATTCATATTATTGCTATTATTAATTTTTTTATTAACTTTTTTTTAAAAAAAAATAATTTATTTTTTATTAAAAAAAACTGAAAATATTAATATTTTTTTAAAATTTTCGGTTGGTTTTAAATAATTGAAAATGAAAGTTGGAATAAAAGTCAAAAGTGGCTGAAAATTAAAAAAAATCAAAAGTAAAAGAAAGTTATTTTTTTTAAAGAAAAGAAAAGAAAGTGGCATTTTCTTTTAAATAAATAAAAGAAAGTGGACAATTAAAAATATAAAAATCATTAAAGTTGTGTTTTAAAAAATAAAAGATAAGCAAGGTGGGATTTCTTTTTATAAAATAATAAAAGCATTTAGTAAGTGGGATTTCTTTTAATTAAAAAAAAGATAAAAAATAATAAAATAATAAAATAAAAAAATAATAAAATTAAAATCTGAAAATTTCGAAATTTTTTGCTATAAATAGAAGAGAAATTTGAGGGGAGAAGAAGGAAGAGAAGAAAAATTTTTAGAGAGAAGAATCTGAAAAACAAAAATCTTAAAGAGTGTTAGCAAATAGTAAAAAAAAACAAAAAAAAAACAAAAAAAATCTAAAAAATTAGTCTTCCATTTTTACAAATCTTATTCTGAAGTTCAATTCGGGTTATTAATTCTTATTGCTGAAATTCGGATACTGGGTATTTTTGAGGTTGTTATTGCTGTGATATTGCTGTGTTGTTATTTGGTGTGTTGATCACCGGTGTTCTTTTATTTCCAATATCATGTACATACCTAATTATGTTTAAATGATAAGATGAATACATGGGAAGTATGCAAATTCTGAAATTTTAAATAGTTTCTATTTCTATCTTCTTTTACAGATTATGTTTAAATAAATTCAATATTAATATTCTGTAAGATTTTGTTATAAATTTAAATAATTAAATCTTGTTGTAGCAATAATAATTCACTTCAAAAATGGTTATTAAATAATATAATTATAAATATGTTTCTTAATGTTCAAATGGTTTAGTAATTGAAGTAAGAATGAGTTATTTTTCTTTATTAATTGGATTAATTAAAACTTGTTAGTTCATTAGCTTCAAATATTTTAACATCATTTTTTTAAGATAATTTGTAAATATGTAGTTAATTTTAACAAAAAAAATGTGAATTGTAATTATTTTTGCGTAATTTAGGCATTTAGGTACGGTTTAAGTTTTAAATGATAAAAGAATTGTTTTCTTTAATTTTATCAAATCTCCAAATATAGGTTTAAATAATTAAGGTCGATTATGGTTTTGAAAAATAGTTGTAAATAGTTAATATCAAGGGTTTAAGTCAAAAATAGTAAAAACTTTAAAAAAATGAGTTTAAATTAGTTGTAAGATAATTGGTTTAGTTTGTATATATATTAATTGTCGATTTTGCACTTATATTTTCAGTTTTATTTAAGTAATGTCTATTTTTATTAAACATTTATCTAAATATAACAAATAATATATTTTTCTTTAAGCTAATATAAAAAACGAATTTAAATAAAATTATAGTTAATTTATAATTGCTGTTTTTATAAAAAATAAACTTAGTTTTGAACGATTGGAAATAAAAAATAATTTTACCATACAAGCTTTAATATGGCTATAATTTTGATAATTTTGAATAAATGATTTTATTGGTTTTTCTTTTATATATATTACCACTCAAGATTTTTCAATATTGTTCTAATTATGTTTCTTTTATTATTAAGTTAAGAAATTTCGTATTTACAAAAATAATAAAAAATAATAATATTAATAATAAAAAATAATAAAAAATAATTCCGAAAAAAAAAGTATTTTCTGTTTAAACATAGATTAAAATCTGTTTCATTAAGTCTTTGTCATAAATTAGATAAGTATTGCATTTTTAATTTCTAAATTAATTATGAGATTTCTTTATTCATAAAAACTAAAAAAAAAAAAAGGAAATGTAGTCATTTTAAGATTATTTTGTTAATAAATGAGACGAGACTCGCCAAATAAATCGCAAAAAACTGTGAAGCCCTCATAAGTGTATATATTTAGAAATCCGAGATTGGCCGTTTAGTAAATTTTTACGGCATTCTCAAAATAATAACGCGTTAATAGTTTTAAGCGCGTATTTAATAATTGTACTTCCTTAAACTCGGGTACACATTTATGTGACCCCAATCCAAATCCCAATGAAGTCGGAATATATCAAAAATTGCGGACACATTTATGTGACGAAATTCGAGATATATTCTCACGACATTATAATTTTTCTTCTAACAATTAAAACGGTTTGGAGTGGTAGTTTGCACACTAGTTCATATTTGTATTAAAATCAGATAATCAAGCCTAATATAACAGTTGAGCGACCGTGCTAGAACCACGGAACTCGGGAATGCCTAACACCTTCTCCTGGGTTAACAGAATTCCTTACCCGAATTTCTGGTTCGCGGACTGTTAATAGAGTCAAATCTTTCCTCAATTCGGGATTCAAACCGGTGATTTGAGACACCATAAATATCCCAAGTGGCGACTCTGAATCTCGTAATAAATGAATCCCGTTTTGATTGTCCTTTAGTTGGAAAAACTCCCTCTACCACGCCCTTCGCGGGGTACGGTGGCGCCGTGACAGCTCTGGCGACTCTGCTGGGGACCTTAACCCAGAACCACTGGTTCAAGGTTAGAAATTCGAGCTTAGAATAATTGTTGTATTTGGCTTTGTTTATTATCTGATATTTTTATATGATAAATGCTTAATGTGCAAAATAATAATTTTTACCGCTTTGATATTATTTGAACTGTATATATAAACTGTGCCGAAATCCTATTTCCTTTTGAGTTCTAAAAATGGTGCATACGTTTGCGTAGCCCACTTTTCAAAATTATTCCAAATAAGTGAGTGTTAGGGTAAGTGACAAGGCCGTGCAGACTTTAGTGCTCCCGTTACGTCACCCCCTCCTCAGCCCAGTTGTCCACTCGGGTAAGCCGGGTTTAGAACAAATAATCCCAGTTTTTAAACCTAGAATAACAAAAACCTCATGTCGGATCCCTAGTAGGAACGTTTGTTTGCATCATGTTGCATTTGACTTAGAGGACTCAACACAGGGGTTGAGTCCGTCTACGATAGGTAACCTGCAATGAAAAGACCATCCTGCTACATGAGATTATGTGCATTTATTTGATTAGATCGGCATGCTGACCAGCTTAAAATTGAATAACAATAATAGTTTTGTCCAAACAATGTCAACATCCTATTAGCGTTTCTTCAAAAATAATATTTTTTGGGTGTTAAAAAGTTTATAAAAAAAAAAAAAAAAAAAAAAAAAAAACTCGATTTATTTTCTTTGGCGAACTACGCCGATTTGATTCTCACCGGATGTGAGATACGTAGGCAACCCTCATCGGGTCCAACCACCCCTTTAAAAAATCAAAAAAATCTGTGTCTAATTTTGTCAATAAAATCAAAGTGATGCCGTTTTTGCAAATAGCCGAATGTTCTAAAAGGACGCCGGAAGGCTGTTTTTGTAAAAATAGCCACTTTGAAACATTTTTAAATAATTTGCGGGCATAGCCTTGAAATATTCCCTCGCGGAAATATCGAAAGGCCGTATTCGCAAAATCCAGTTCGGGTTCACACCCCGTTTGCAAAAATAACCAAAAAATGTCAAATTTTTTATTTTGTTATAAATAAGTCGGGTGATGCTATTCTTGCTTAAAATAAGCCGAATGTCCCTCAAAAAGATGCCGGAAGGCTGTTTTTGCAAGAATAGCCACTTTGAGTCATTTGTAAATAATTTTGGACACGGCTTTGAAATATTCCCTCGCGGAAATATTGAAAGGCTGTATCCGCAAAATTAAGTTTGAGTCATTGCTCAACTTTTCAAAAATATCCATTTTATCAAATAAGCCATTACATGGCCGGAATTTTGCTGAAATAGCCAATTTTTGCATTTTAACTTCCTCAGTCTTGTGTTGGCCTGTGTCGGTGCTGAACGATGCCCCATAGGCCCCCACGATAAAAAAATTTTGAAAAAAAGAGCCACTTTGTCTAAATAAGCCATTATATGGCCATTTTATGAAAAATAGTCTTGTGTTAGTTTATGGTGATGCCGAACGATGGCCCATGAGCCACAGGATAAAAAAAAATTTTCAAGTTTATTTTTCTTAAATAAATTTAGCAAAAAATAGCCATTTTTGTCAAATAAGTCATTACATGGCCAATTTTGAAAAAATAGTCTTGGTTAACGTTAAAAATATTCTTATTCTTGTAGAAATCTCCGGTACAAATGTGTGAATGTTTTTCATCAGAGTTTGTAGTTGGAGTCGGCTTTTACAATTTCTCTTCAAAAAAAAATCAAAAAAAAAATCAAAAAAAAAATCAAATAAACATCTCTTTATTTCTTGCATTAATTTTCAAGAACTATGCTCGGTCTGATTCATGCGGGATCATGATACGTAGGCAATCCACATAGGATTCGACCATTTCCATAACCAAAAAGAAAAAAAAATGAAAAAACCTACAAAAAGAAAAAAAAAAGGAAAAAATGAAAAAACCACAAAAAGGGAAAAAGAAAAGAAAATAGCAGAAAAAAAAAAGAAATCAATAAGCGGAATACCTTATTGCTAACCTGGTGGTTTCGTTTTTCCAAAAAGTTAAGGTGGTTGGTTGTGGTAAATTGGAAAACAAGATCTAAGGAAAATGATAACCGACATCGAAGTTGTTACGAGTGTTGAAGAGACTCAGGGTTGGAAAGTTCAACAAGGCCCTACTGTGATTGAGGAAAACAGAACATTGAAACAACAAATGCCCAAAATGCGTCAAGCATGGGCCAATGGCCAAGGACAGCCTTCTCATGAGTCGCAATCTGCTATACAACAAGAACAGTACCACTCTCTCGAGTACCACTCATACTCAAACATTGAGAAGCCTACCCGAAAGAAGGTACAGGAAGAAATGGCCCAAAGATTGCAGAGATTAGGGCAACGGCTGAAAAACACGCAAGAAGTGGCTAGGATGCCATGCTTGTCAATTGGGAAGGCGCTCCGTCTCTTGGAGTTTTTGTGGTATATTTTGGTGTCATCTCTTTTGCCCGGGTTATTTCAGGGTTGTAATCCGGACGTTGTCTTGAGAGTCAAAACCCTTCTATCTTTCCACTTTGCTTTGTTTAGTAATAAATTTGTTTAGTGCTGTCTAAGTTTGTAATTCTAGTCTAGTGTGCTCGTTTTGTTGTTCATCTTGTTGTTTCAACCCATCGGTTTAATACAACTCTCTGTTTCCTGTCATTTCTAGTCATCCCATTTCTAATCACTTTACAATTCTTCTCATACTGATTTTAGCAACATGACATGCACATAATTCTCGGCTTGATTTTAAGGGTCAATTTAGCAATGAAACAATGTTAAAGATGTAATGATACTCGGATGAAATATTGAAATACTGTGAAGCCGGAATCAAGTGAATACTGGGGAAGGCGTAACATAAAGAAATGCCTTGGAAATGCATCATCGGTTTAAAGCCAAAGGCAAAAGTACTCCAAAGCTAAAGGAACCATTCGTGGTATCGGGATTGTTGCCCAATAGCATTGAGAATCGCCAAACACAGAAGGCAAATATGTGAATCAATCAAAGGTGTTTAAATGTGTAGTTTGTACTTGGTAGGTCTCGAAGATTGGAATGACGAAGGCATTTTATTCGGCTATCCAAACACTTTATCCATTGTTATCCCTTTGAGCCATATTATATTTTCTTTCATATCCCTCTTTCGGAATCAACAACAAAAATTGAGTATTGAGCGAGAAACAAAAAGAAAAAAAAAAGAAAAAAAACAAAAAAAAGAAAAATCAAATGCAAACAAAAGAAAAAGACAAAGAAATCGGAAAAGTCAAAAGAAATTCATGAATTGATGGCGTATATTGAACTACGTTTAACTTGATCCCGAAAGGGTACGTAGGCAGCCTCACCGAGGTTCAATCACAATAAAGGAAAAATCCAAAAATCCCCCACATAACTGGGGCAGAAGTTATGGTTGTTGAATAAATAAGATTCCGAAAGTTGTAATTTTATCCCACGATGAAATATTTTTGAGCCTTTATATCCTTTTTTCTATATCCCATCCAAAAGTCTGCATTACGGTCCAAAGGAAGACCTTTCTGATCAATCTTCAAGAAATGCCGAGTCAACCTAATAAAGGTAAATCACATGAGGGGCAACACTCCAATACGAACAAAGGAGAATGAAGAATTCAAGATGATGAGAACCACCACGAGACTCCAAGATGAGAGAAATCAAAATGAGAGAGTCTTATCGGTGAACACCTCACGGGCACCGTAAGGCGACAGTGAGTTGAGAGAAAGAAAATCAAATGAGAGAGGCTTGATGGTGAAAACCCTATGGGCAATACAAGTCGATTCAGGAAATGAAATGCTGAAGACCATTTTCACGGCAGAAATTGCATCAAGAGTTGAGCATCAGATTTGCTATACAAAGAAAGCTAAAAGTGCATGTCAAGGTCGCTAGAGTCAGTTTTCTGTAGGTTTCTTGTTAGGAATTGTATTTTTCCTTTTCTCTATTCTTCACACCTTGTTTTACCCTCCCTCTTAGCGAGTCAGTCGAGTCATAACAAGTATAGAAATGATTTCAAAATTTGCCACCAAGCTTTCCAATTGCACAAGATGGGATTTAGCCAACGCGACAATTATCGTAAGTCAGGAAAAGGCAAGGCCAGTGCTTTAAGCCAAAAGAGCAATATGTGCAATGGAGCGGGCAACAATAAAAATATTTTGGGTGCATACAAGATGCAAAGGTCGGCAAAGTGCCAATTCGGGAAAAATATAACAAATGGAAATAGGGGAGTGTATTCTGACAAAAGAAAGAGCCAGTCAAGAAACACCCCAAGGTTGTCCAATGAAATCATTGAAGAAATCGTAGACTTCAAGATCGGAATTGTGGGATCCGTCAAGAATGGAAGAACATACATGCCTAAAGAGAGGCGGATTTTGAACAAAGAAGAAGTGAAAATGGATAGTCGGTGAACAAGAAAGGTATTCAAGTGGAAAGCAGTCGCCACCAGAGTTCAAGGCCACAACCAACCACCATATTTAAACTAACATATTTTTTATTTGCTTTGAAACAGGGGCATAAATGTTATTGGACCGATAGAGCCAGCAGCTTCCAAAGGGCATAGGCTCATTTGGGTTGCGATGGGTTACTTTACCACATTGGGCCAAAGCAAAGGGCAAATTGGTGCCAAATTAGCAAGGAGCATTTGTGGTATCACGGGTGTTGTCCAATGGGGCATTATATCTGACCAATATTGAGGGAAGATGCACTGACACGGCTATCAATTCTGATGCGGTCAAGAGATATTACGTGTAATCTCTTTATGATTTTGGTTCATTTTGTTTGTTTGTACTGGGTATTTATCGGATAATGAAATGACGGAGGCAATTCTTTCTTCTATCCAAATACTTTTAACCCTTGTTCCCCCCTTTGAGCTTTATTTTTTGTTTAGTGCTTATTTATTCTTTCATATCCCTCTCTTGGAATCAATAACGGAAATAGAAAAGAAAAGAAAAAAATAATAAATAGATAAAAGAAAGTCACAAGAGATTTAAATGAATCAAGGAACTACGTTTGACCCGATTCCTCAAATAGGATACGTAGGCGCCTCACGGCTCGGTCATAGAGTGAATAAAAGTTAATCCTTCCCCAAACAAGAAACTGGGGCAAAAGTTATGTTGTTTTATGAAAATAAAAATTCCGAGAGTTGTAATATTTCACCCATGCAGAGTTATTGTGAATTTTTGATACTCTTTTCTTTTTAAGACCCACACAAAAAACCCATATGAGATGTCCGAAAAGACCTCCCGATCAGTATCCGGGAAATGCCCAGTCAGGCAAGTAAAAACCAAGAGTAACACGTTGATCCCCAACAGAAAGGGAAAAAGCTGAAGGAATTGATAGCCAGAAGAATCCCCAGTGAAGAGAACTTTTTTTTGTATTTTTCATTAATTTAATCAAATATGCATGCACACACAGATACGAATAATAAGAAAATAATAACACGAAATCACAAATATTACAAACAACGCAAAACTCTTTTATTTTTGAATCTTTTAGGAGTAATTCGTGTGAGGCAAAAATCACGTGCTCACAGTCTTATTAGTGAAAACCCCTCGAAGGGTACTATGAGGCGACAAGATAAAGTGGCACAAAGGTCCCGCATTTGACAAAGAGTCGTGCATCTGTTCGTCCTCAGCAAATGAGACCATCAGAAGATGGATTGATACAAATAGACTGGGTTGATTAATCCGGAATGCACGACGTGATCGATTGGGACCGGTTATACCATTCAGATAAGTTCTTTTTTGTTTTTCGCTACATTTGTTCAGAAAGCTTATTTCTTTTTCTATATTTTCAGTTTTCTTTGTTTAAAGGTTTTTATCCAAGTCTATTTTGAGAAAGACTTTTCGGAGCTTACTATCAGTGCCGAATTGGTGCGAAGCAAAACGAGGAAATGTCAGGAAATGGAGAAGACCTGAAAGATGCAGTCGAAAAATTATGGACCAAGTTCCAAAAGAATCCCCTGTGAATTTTCAAGATGCGCAAATAACTCCGACAGATTATCAACCGATTCTCAAGATGATCGGACAACACAAAACGGAGAAGGAAAAAGGAAAATGCATCCCTAGCTGATGACATTTCTATTTCCAACAATATTAAAGGAAAATCAAACCTTTTGAAGAAAGTGATTTTGAGTCTCACCAGCAAGTTTTAAAACACAGAAAAGGGAAGGGATAAATGGAAAAACCATCCCCCAACAGAAATATCATTCCCAGCAAGTAACATCATCCCCGACAAGTTTCGGGAACTTAGAACAGAAGAAGGAAAAGCCATCCCCGGCAGGAGTGGCACGACCATTCACCGCATTTTAAACTAACAATTTTTTTTTGATTTGAAGCAGGTGAAAGGAAATGTCGATGATAGAAGAATGACATACCGCAAAGAATATTACCAAAACTGGGGCAGAAAATTTTCGCCATTGTCAAAAATTTTCTCAAAGAAAACAAGGAAATCAATTAGAGAGATTTTAATTGGGAGAAATCAGGAGCCCGCCTATAGAATGGAGGTGTTATCTTTAAGTGGAGAAATCAGGAGCCCGCCTGTAGAATGGAGGTGTTATCTTTAAGTGGAGAAATCAGGAACCCGCCTGTAGAATGGAGGTGTTATTTTTAAGTTGAAGAAATCAGGAGCCCGCCTGTATAATGGAGGTGTTATTTTTAAGTTGAAGAAATCAGGAGCCCGCCTGTAGAATGGAGGTTGTTATTTCAAGATGAAAAAGTCAGGATGCCCGCCTGTAGAACAGAGGTGTTATTTTCAAATTGAAGAAGTCAGGATGCCCGCCTGTAGAATGGAGGTTGTTATTTTGAAGTTGAAGAAGTCAGGATGCCCGCCTGTAGAACAGAGGTGTTATTTTCAAATTGAAGGAGTCAGGATGCCCGCCTGTAGAATGGAGGTTGTTATTTTGAAGTTGAAGAAATCAGGAGCCCGCCTGTAGAATGGAGGTGTTATTTTTAAATTGAAGAAATCAGGAGCCCGCCTGTAGAATGGAGGTTGTTATTTTAAGTTGAAGAAATCAGGAGCCCGCCTGTAGAATGGAGGTGTTATTGTTATTCTGAAGAAATCAGGAGCCCGCCTGTAGAATGGAGGTGTTATTTTGAAGAAATCAGGAGCCCGCCTGTAGAATGGAGGTGTTATTTTGAGGAAATCAGGAGCCCGCCTGTAGAATGGAGGTGTTATTTTGAGGAAATCAGGAGCCCGCCTGTAGAATGGAGGTGTTATTTTACAGTTCAAGAATTCGGGAGCCCGACCGTAGAACGGAAGCGTTACTTTTCAGTTCCAAAATTTGGGAGCCCGCCCGTAGAACGGAGGTGTTATTTTTGTTGAAGAAATCGGGAGCCCGCCCGTAGAACAGAGGTGTTATTTTTCAGTTCAAGAATTCGGGAGCCCGCCCGTAGAACGGAGGTGTTACTTTTCAATTGAAGAATTCGGGAGCCCGCCCGTAGAATGGAGGTGTTACTTTTTAGTTGAAGAAGTCGTGAGCTCGCCCGTAGAATGGAAGTGTTATTTTTAAGTTGAAGAATTCGGGAGCCCGCTCGTAGAATGGAGGTGTTATTTTTAAGTTGAAGAATTCGGGAGCCTGCCCGTAGAACGGAGGTGTTACTTTTCAGTTTGTAGAATTCGGGAGCCCGCCCGTAGAACGGAGGTGCCCGCCTGAAGAATGGAATGTCGTTTTACTTTCAGTTGATGTTGAAGTTGGGAGCCCACCTGTAGAACGGAGGTGTTACTTTTCAATTGAAGAATTCGGGAGCCCGCCCGTAGAATGGAGGTGTTACTTTTTAGTTGAAGAAGTCGTGAGCTCGCCCGTAGAATGGAAGTGTTATTTTTAAGTTGAAGAATTCGGGAGCCCGCTCGTAGAATGGAGGTGTTATTTTTAAGTTGAAGAATTCGGGAGCCTGCCCGTAGAACGGAGGTGTTACTTTTCAGTTTGTAGAATTCGGGAGCCCGCCCGTAGAACGGAGGTGTTACTTTCAGTTGAAGAATTCGGGAGCCCGCCCGTAGAATGGAGGTTGTTATTTTGAAATTGAAGAAGTCAGGAGCCCGCCTGTAGAATGGAGTTTGTTATTTCAAGATGAAAAGTCAGGACAAATTGAAGAAGTCAGGATGCCCGCCTGTAGAACGGAGGTGTTAATTACAAGTTATCACAATCAGGAGCCCGCCTATAAAACAGAGGAATACATTTCAAGGTCGAAACAGAATTCAATAATACCAAGGGTTACAACAAGAACCCCCTGCATAACAAGTCTTAAATCGAGTAAGCAGTATCCCCCAGCAGAAGGATAAATTGAAGATATAGATAAGAGTTTACAGTTCATAAATCATAATTTAGTCTAGCTTCTTATTTTGCTTTTGCATGGTGTAATAAGGAGGTCAACAAGCAGTAACCGCAACAACAGCAACAGTAACAACAAAAATCGCAGTTTCATTGGTAGTCCCAGCTACCAAAACTTCCCGAACTACATTGACCTGATTCCCTTTTAGCCAGGGATATGTAGGAGACCTTCTGAAGCAAAGGTTCGGTCAAACGTTTCCAAAAAATGCTTCATACGGAGTATCTAAACGGGCAAAAATCGCTCGTATCCGCTCACTTATCTTTGCACAAAAACTCTTCGTGTTTACGCGCAAAGAGGGGCAACTGTGAGCACGTGATTTTTGCCCTATATGAGAATTACTCCCAAAAATTCAAAATAAAAGAGTTTTGTGTTGTTTGCAATATTTGTGAATTTTGTGTTATTTTTCTTGAATTGTTTGCATTTATCTGTGCATATTTATTTGTTTAAATAAATAAAAAATATAAAAATATATTGTATTTATATAAAATTCAAGTTTATAATTAGTAATAATTAAGTTTATTTTATAAAATCACAAAAATATGTATTTTTGCATTTTTAGCCTATAATATCCAATTTGTGCGATTTTATTTTAATTAACGTCTAATTTTTCTTGTAATAATAATTATTATGAGTTAATTGGTGTTTTTAAGATAATTTTGGTTTTATAATTTAATCTTAACATTTTTTTTAATTTATTTCATAATAAATAATTTTTTTTATAGATAAGACAAATTCGGAATTGGGCCTCTTCTTAAATTTTAAACTTGAGCCCAAACATATTCTACCCAACCCAAAATACCATAACCCAAACCCATGACCCACGACCCATTTATTACACTACTATACACTATTCAAAACACACCCTAAACCAAAAAATCCTAACACACACACACAAAAGCCCCCACAAAAATGTTTGACCGTATTTAAATTTTTCACTCTATATATTTTAGCTTTTGTTTAATTATATATATATATATATATATATATATATATATATATATATATATATATATATATATATATATATATATATAAAGTAAATAGTATATTTTTGGTGCCGGTGACCCTCACCTCCCCATGTAGGTCCGCCCCTTATTTTTTATTAAAAAAACTGAAAAAATGAAAGTTGGAATAAAAGTCAAAAGTGGCTGAAAATTAAAAAAATCAAAAGTAAAAGAAAGTTGTTTTTTTTAAAGAAAAGAAAAGAAAGTGGCATTTTCTTTTAAATAAATAAAAGAAAGTGGACAATTAAAAATATAAAAATCATTAAAGTTGTGTTTTAAAAAATAAAAGATAAGCAAGGTGGGATTTCTTTTTATAAAATAATAAAAGCATTTAGTAAGTGGGATTTCTTTTAATTAAAAAAAGATAAAAAAATAATAAAAATAAAAAAATAAAAAAATAATAAAAATAAAATCTGAAAATTTCAAAATTTTTTGCTATAAATAGAAGAGAAATTTGAGGAGAAAAAATCCAAGGGAAGAAAAATTTTAGAGAGAAGAATTTTGAAAAACAAAAATCTTAAAGAGTGTTAGCAAATAGTAAAAACAAAAAAAACAAAAAAAAACGAAAAAAAATCTAAAAAATTAGTCTTCCATTTTTACAAATTTTATTCTGAAGTTCAATTCGGGTTATTAATTCTTATTGCTGAAATTCGGATACTGGGTATTTTTGAGGTTGCTGTTGCTGTGATATTGCTGTGTTGTTATTTGGTGTGTTGATCACCGGTGTTCTTTTATTTCCAATATCAGGTACATACCTAATTATGTTTAAATGATAAGGTGAATACATGGGAAGTATGCAAATTCTGAAATTTTAAATAATTTCTATTTCTATCTTCTTTTACAGATTATGTTTAAATAAATTCAATATTAATATTCTGTAAGATTTTGTTATAAATTTAAATAATTAAATATTGTTGTAGCAATAATAATTCACTTCAAAAATGGTTATTAAATAATATAATTATAAATATGTTTCTTAATGTTCAAATGGTTTAGTAATTGAAGTAAGAATGAGTTATTTTTCTTTATTAATTGGATTAATTAAAACTTGTTAGTTCATTAGCTTCAAATATTTTAACATCATTTTTTTAAGATAATTTGTAAATATGTAGTTAATTTTAACAAAAAAAATGTGAATTGTAATTATTTTTGCGTAATTTAGGCATTTAGGTACGGTTTAAGTTTTAAATGATAAAAGAATTGTTTTCTTTAAATTTATCAAATCTCCAAATATAGGTTTAAATAATTAAGGTTGATTATGGTTTTGAAAAATAGTTGTAAATAGTTAATATCAAGGGTTTAAGTCAAAAATAGTAAAAACTTTAAAAAAAATGAGTTTAAATTAGTTGTAAGATAATTGGTTTAGTTTGTATATATATTAATTGTCGATTTTGCACTTATATTTTCAGTTTTATTTAAGTAATGTCTATTTTTATTAAACATTTATCTAAATATAACAAATAATATATTTTTCTTTAAGCTAATATAAAAAACGAATTTAAATAAAATTATAGTTAATTTATAATTGCTGTTTTTCTAAAAAATAAACTTAGTTTTGAACGATTGGAAATAAAAAATAATTTTACCATACAAGCTTTAATATGGCTATAATTTTGATAATTTTGAATAAATGATTTTATTGGTTTTTCTTTTATATATATTACCACTCAAGATTTTTCAATATTGTTCTAATTATGTTTCTTTTATTATTAAGTTAAGAAATTTCGTATTTACAAAAATAATAAAAAATAATAATATTAATAATAAAAAATAATAAAAAATAATTCCGAAAAAAAAAATTTTCTGTTTAAACATAGATTAAAATCTGTTTCATTAAGTCTTTGTCATAAATTAGATAAGTATTGCATTTTTAATTTCTAAATTAATTATGAGATTTCTTTATTCATAAAAACTAAAAAAAAAAGGAAATGTAGTCATTTTAGGATTATTTTGTTAATAAATGAGACGAGACTCGCCAAATAAATCGCAAAAACTGTGAAATCTTCATAAGTGTATATATTTAGAAATCCGAGATTGGCCGTTTAGTAAATTTTTACGGCATTCTCAAAATAATAACGCGTTAATAGTTTTAAGCGCGTATTTAATAATTGTACTTCCTTAAACTCGGGTACACATTTATGTGACCCCAATCCAAATCCCAATGAAGTCGGAATATATCAAAAATTGCGGACACATTTATGTGATGAAATTCGAGATATATTCTCACGACATTATAATTTTTCTTCTAACAATTAAAACGGTTTGGAGTGGTAGTTTGCACACTAGTTCATATTTGTATTAAAATCAGATAATCAAGCCAAATATAACAATTGAGCGACCGTGCTAGAACCACGGAACTCGGGAATGCCTAACACCTTCTCTCGGGTTAACAGAATTCCTTATCCGGATTTCTAATTCGCGGGCTGTTAAATAGAGTCAAACCTTTCCTGGATTCGGGATTCAACCGATGACTTGGGATACCATAAATCTCCTAAGTGGCTACTGAATCTCTTAATAAACTAATCCCGTTTTGATTGTCCTTTAATTGGAAAAACTCTTTTTTATACCTCGCGGGCCTCGCGGCCCTGCGCCAAAAGGAGGTGTGACACACCCTACATGCTCCGATTGGGAAGACAACGCATAAACTGCTCAAGGTTTCAAATCAAAACCAAGCTTCAGCACTCAATACCCACAACGTGGGGATTCAGGCCATGCGCCTTCGCCATAAAGTTCTACAACAATTGAACTGGGACTCAGGCTATGGGACTTTGCCAATAAGTTCAACTACAGTTGAACCAAGTCTTAGGCTACGCGCCTTCGCTAATAAGTTCAACTACGGTTGAACCGAGACTCAGGCTATGCGCCTTCGCCAATAAGTTCAACTACAGTTAAACCAAGACTCAGGCTACGCGCCTTTGCCATCAAAATTGACAAAGTCCAACAATAGTTGAACTAGGACTCAGGCTATGCGCCTTCGCCAATAAGTTCAACTACGATTGAACCAAGACTCGGGCTACGCGCCTTCGCCAATAAGTTTAACTACGGTTGAACAAGACTCAAGCTATGCGCCTTCGCCAATAAGTTCAACTACGGGTGAACTGAGATTCAATCCATGCGCCTTCATCACAATGTTCAACAATAGTTGAACTGGGACTCAGGCTATGTGCCTTCACTAGTAAGTTCAACTACTGTTGAACCGTGACTTAGGCCATGCGCCTTCGCCGTCAAAATTGATAAAGTTCGACAACAGTTGAACTGGGACTCAAGCTGTGCGCCTTCGCCAATAAGTTCAACTACGGTTGAACCAAAAGCTAGGCCATGCGCTTTCGCCACAAAGTTCTACAATAGTTAAACTGGGACTCAGGCTATGCGCCTTTGCCAATAAGTTCAACTACGGTTGAACCAAGACTCAGGCTATGCGCCTTCGCCAATAAGTTCAACTATGGTTGAATTGAGACTCATGCTACGTGTCTTCACCAATAAGTTCAACTACGGTTAAATCAAGATTTAGGCTACGCGCCTTCGCCATCAAAATTGACAAAGTTCAATAATAGTTGAACCGGGACTCAGGCTATGCGCCTTCGCTAATAAGTTCAACTACAGTTGAATCGAGACTCGGGAAACGTGCCTTTGCCAATAAGTTCAACTACGGTTAAACTAAGACTCAGGCTACGCGCCTTCGCCATCAAAATTGACAAAGTTCAACAACAGTTGAACTGAGACTCAAGCAATACACCTTCGCCAATAAGTTCAACTACGGTTGAACTAAGACTCAGGCTATGCGCCTTTGCCAATAAGTTCAACATGGTTAAACCAAGACTCAGGTTACACGCCTTCGCTATCAAAATTGACAAAGTTCAACAACAGTTGAACTGGGACTCAGGCTACGCGCCTTCGCCATCAAAATTGACAAAGTTCAATAACAGTTGAGCTGGACTCAGGCTACGCGCCTTCACCAATAAGTTCAACCATGGTTGAACCAATACTTACGCCATGCGCCTTCACCACAAAGTTCAACTATGGTCAAACGAAGACTAAGTCTACGCACCTTCGCCCTCAAATCCAATGAGTTCGACCTCGCTCGAACCATAAAGATAGATGCATTCGCCCTCAAATTTAACAAGTTCAACCATAGCTGAACCAAGACTCGACTAAGCTCATTCACCATTGAACTCATCAAAACCCAACCTCCAACGAATCAAGGTGCGGGTTAGGCACCCTCGTCGTTTAAGTAAATAGGCCTAAATCGAACTAAGATTAAGGGCACGTAAAGTTCGGCCCCGGCCAAACTACAAGGCCGCATTTTTTATCATCACAGTCAGTACTCTAATCGCGCCTGAACTGGGACTAAGGCTAAGGGCTGCTATCGCCAAGCAACGGTTCTGGCTCGCTCACCCCGAGTCGAAGAAGAAAAGTCGCCAACAATCAAAAAGGCTAAGCGCCGTTATCGCCAAGCAACGGTTCCGACTTGCTCAACCCGAGTTGCAGAAGAAAAGTCGCCAACAATCAAAACTAACATGCCTACCAAAGTCAAACTCAAAGGCAAATCACCCCTTCAAACGCATGCAAAGAAAAGGGGGGAAACGGGGAGGTACAAAAAGATACAAGGCAATTTGCGAAAAGAAGATTTCATTTATTCATAAAAATAATTGTGGGTCATCCCGCTTACACCCGGCCAAGGCCGTTCAATAAAAAAAAAGAAAAACAAAAAAAAAACAACAAACGCCAAGCGGCGAACAAGACAAAAAAATGCTTCTTTTTACTCGGCGCCATCTGCGCCCCCATCTGCGCCGTCGCTAGCCTCTGGCGTCGCCGCATCAAAACCACATTCAATACGGGCCTCACAAGCTTTTGGCATGCCCCCTAGAAAGCAGCTTCGACCACGATGCCGGCCTCCTACAAATTTTTATATATATCTCATTGAGCCTCAGCATAAACCCAAAGTTCACGAGCATGGCTGGTGGAAGCAGCTTGGTCCCGTATGTGCTGATTATCTTCCTCCAAGGCCGTAACCCGTTACGCCATAACCTGCGCATCCTGCTCAAAAACACCTATCCGCTCCTCGAGGCTCGCCTCCCTGAAGGCCGCAGTAGCCCTCACCAGCGATAGCTGGGACTAGTCGACGCGGACAGCCTCCTGCAACGCCTCAGCCCTCGATGAAGCGTCACTTACTTGACGGTTCAAGGCCACGACTTCACCCTCTAGTACAGCCACCTTCCCGCTCCATGCCGCTGCAGCCTCCGTTACCTTAGCCAGGTCACAGTATTAACACTCGGCTACGGCCCCTTCCCTACCTCGAGCTCCCCATTCTTTCGACAGAGCTGCTCCTCAAGGGCACTTATCCTGCCAAGTATTCTTTCGACGGAGCTGCTCCTCAAGGGCACTTATCCTGCCAAGTATTTGTTGTATTTGAGTTCCTGCCTCGCCAATTCCTCAACCAAGTCCCGGCTACGGGGATCGTTTCTCAAGTGTACGCTCAACTCCCGACATCGATCCTAGTAGCGGTAATACTTCTCCAACACCCGCAAAAATACTGCCGTGCGAACGTTAGCTTGATGGATGCTCTCCATCTCCAGCAAATAAGACTACAAAACAAAGGCAACGGTTAGAATGGAAAGTAAAACAAGGAAACAAAGAAGCAAACCAACATTTATTTACGTACCCTCAAGCCCATCATGGCCACCTCATTCATCATCCTGATATACGTGATGTCCCTTAGCGACGCGTTCTCGGCTTCCGAGCATAGCAGCCCAAACTGCGTCTCTTCCTCCTCCCGCCACAATCTCCAACGGGATGCTTGGTGCACCAACCTCAGCAACCGCTGAGGAAATTCTGCACATCTCAATGATGGAGTCACTAACTGAGTCATCGAAGTAATGGTATCATCATGGACTAAGCCCGTCGGGACAACCCCCACTATTTGTTCGACCTGAATGGTGGGCGCCGCGAACATACCCTCTTCTGCATCCGCTGGAGGGGAATCCAAGTTAATCACCGTAGGAGGAGCCGGCGTGAACATGACCCTACGCTTACTTATCAGTCTCCCCTCCTTCTTCCCGTCTGAGGTCGACTCGTCCCTATGGCGCACAACCCCCAACGGCCCCTCATCCCAAAGTGCGGCAGTGATGAGGAAGGAGCCGCCGATGATTCAACTGATGCCGCCCTTGATACGCGGTGCGGTACTGGTGCTGCAATAAGCCGAGTAACTACACTCGGCCACCGGAAGGCCAACTGAGGAGCCCTTCCACGATGTGCCCTCCCTTCACAGAAAAGCAAAATTGGTAAATAAAGCCAAACCAAAACAGAACAAAAGTAGAAGCCAATTTCTCACCTATAGCGGGCATGTGGCCATGTCTCTCCCAGAAAGACGCGCACGTACGAATCCCCTCGGTATGAGGGAGCACGGCCTCAACCCATCCCCGTATCCTTGCTAACGGAGCCGGTGGTGACTTTTCGGCTACAAATTTACCCGAGTCAACACTTATGAATGCGAGATATAAGGAAGGGAAGAAAAATAATACGACGATAAAAGGACTTACGTGCATGGTTCCAAGCCTCTGGGAACCCAGTGGGGCATGCCATTAAATGCTCGGTCTTGATATAAAAGAAGTTCTCAAAAGGGCGGGGGCCGACCTCTTCGTTTATCGCCACAGTCAGGCCCCTCGACCCATGAGGAAACGCTCGAAGCATGGTGCCATGGACTCTCTGGGGAGCGTAAAGGCTGAGCGCGTGCTGCAGCTGACCACCCTACCAGCCAGTTCCCCATACTTTATAAACATCGCCAATAATTTGTAGAGAGGAGGAGTGAGCTGAGCCGGGCACACCCCGTAGTAACGACAGAAATCCACCGCTAGCATTGGGAGCGGAATCCTAAACCCCAACCTAAAGGGATATGCATAAAAGACGCAGTATCCCCTACGGTTGGTGTGGACCCTCTCCTTGCTTCTGGAAAGGACGATGTTTGCATAGGTAGGAATGACCTATTGTTCCCGTAATCGGGCCATTCCAATCTCCCCATCAGCGGGGCTTCATCCTTCGGGTCCTCTCCACCATCAACGGTAAAATCAATCGTCGAGCCTCAAGGCCGAGGAACTATCTTGTCAACTGATGGAACTTCTCTGGTCTCTATCTGCTCTGCACCTCTCATTGTCGGAGGTGGCCCTTCAACTACTGGAGAAATGACCGGCAAATCCATCGGAAGAGCATCACGCAAAGAACTACCTGTCATTGCTGCTCTACTGAAGATAAAGGAATCGAATTCGGTGGGAAAGGTGAAGGTTATCATAATCGGGAAAAGAAAGGAGAAGATGAATTAGCAGAATGAAAAAGTTTCCTGAGAATCACTCTCAGATGAACAATGAAGTAATGAGAAATGAATGCCTCAACCTACCTTTATAGGCAACGTAAATGGATTTCGAGAAACCCAATAGCCACCATTAACTGCATGACTAACCGTAAAATGCTTCAATTCTACCAAGGCATGCATCATTATAACAAGCACCACAAAGTGACTTCTCGACCATCCGCCAACGTCTCGCTGTTGGAACAATCGTAACGTCCTGTGAACGCTGGGAGAGCGCGCCGTAATCCTTCAAAAATCTAGACGCTATTAAAAAAGTACCCGGTGCATGCTTGCTCCCCTTGGCCACATTGCATACGGCTGATCCCCCATCATCGATAAATATGAACCCAAGCAAACACAAACCCGAGCAGATGCAAAGACCCGATCGTAACAAAAGTCGGTCTCACCAGAAGTATGTTAATAATGTTATGTATCTTCGCCAAGGAGAAATGCTCTGTCCTAACTATACAGCAATTTGGTAATGTGATGACATGACCCCGACATTATACAAGATTCGGGACATCGCCAAAAAGAATTTGGTCTCGACCGAAGCAACAACCGACCCCTTTATTCGAGATGCTCGGATTACAATCAACAAAGTCCGTTCATCGAGTTCGACCGAAGCACGACCTCGATAAATGGAGGGACTAACTGTATGGGTGCTCTACCCCACACTCGCTATTCGACATGCAAGTCACATCAATATAGCACTACAATGTGCAAATCCGGGGTTTCAAACACTCAAGATATCAATTACAATCACTACTCACATTGAACCGGCAAAATCTCTAACTCGCAACGCCTTTGCTTCTGAAATCGGCCTCCACGCGCGTCAAATCTATCCAAAATCAGAGCGAATACATCACAATAGGCTAAGGGAACATAACCCAATCGAAAAGACTCGAAAAATATCGATAATCACAAAATTTGCAAAACCCGAGCCCCAGGCCCAATTCTCGAAAAAATAGAAAATTAACATCATCGGATTTATTATCTCTCCACGAGTTCATACATACCAAGAACTCTCAAATCCGAGCTCAAATGACCCATCAAATCCCAATTTGAAATACAAACAACCCAAGCCCTAGCTCATCAATTATAGGCTTAATTTTCATGAATTTCTAGGTGCATTTCACATAATAATCGTGTTTTAAGGTCATATAATTCACCTCCAATCAATCCCAGTCGAAATCACCTTCAATTCCCGTCCAATAGCTCTTAAGATTGTTCAAAAATGGTAAAAAGTATCCCAAGCTCGCGGATGAAATATTATTTTAAAACCTTTTTGCCCAGGCCTTTTTCCGCTTCAGCAACCCAGATACTGCATATGTGGTTACTGCTTATGCGGAAATTCCTCTGCTTTTGCGGATTATTCAAAATTCCTCAGGACCGCTTCAACGGTCAATTTTCGCTCTTGCGGACATTGCATCTGCGGGAATACGTCCGCTTCTACGAGATTCTTCCAATTGGTCAAGTCCGCACCTGCGACCCCTTCTTCGCATCTGCGGAACTGCATATGCAACCCCTTTTCTGCAGATGCGAAAATATCAGATACCAGCAACACCAAAATCTTACAAGTCCAAAATTCATCCTGATGGCCATCCAAAATCACTCCGAGGCCCCCATGACCTCAGCTAAAAGTACTATACCTCTTAAAACATTATTCAAATTTGCTCCAATCATCAAAACACCTCAACAAACAACAAAATCATCAAATTACATCGAATTTATGCCTAAATTCTTTTAAAACATTCGAAACATGTATTTGATCAAAACCCCAACCAAATCACCTCCGAATCATCTGAAATTTTTCACACACATCTCAAGTAACCCAATGAAGTTACTACAACTCTCGGAATCTCATTCCGACCCTTGAATCAAAATCTCACCTATCAACCAAATATCACCAAAATACTAACTTCGCCAATTCAAGCCTAATTCTACAACGGACCTCCAGAATCACTTCCGATCACACTCCTAAGTCCCAAACCAACCCTCAAAGCTAACCGACTCACCAAAAATTGCATCCGAGCCTTATAACTCATAAGTCCAACCTCCAGTTAACTTTTTCAAACCAAACATTTCTTAAAGAGACTAAGTGTCACATTTTTCTACCAAAACCAATCCAAATCAACTCTAACACACCAAATACTGATAATAAAATACGAAGAAGCATAAAATGGGGGAAACAGGACGATAACTCCTGAGATGACAGGTCGAGTCATCACAATTTCTCTAGAAAATTGCTACAACTATCCGCGACTATACTACTGTACCAAAATATTAAAGGACGCAATAAAAGTATGAGAAAATTACATACTCATTTTTCAAGCTAAATATTTGCATAACAACTTGCTCATTTCGAATACTAAGAGGGTATATAGTTATATGGGGTCATTACAACAATTGCCTAGATTTATAAAAACTATTACATAATATACATAATTTATGTCCATCCATACACAAAAATGCTAACATTGCAACTCATGTTCATATAAATAATTTTATAATACAGCTAAATAATGTTGTATGGTGGGTCGGGCTAGGACCGGGACCGGACCGGTTCGCGATCTTAATGGGCTAAACGGTCCTGGCGGGCCGGTCCCTGGTGGTGTAAAAAGCACGGGGCGGGCCAGTTCCTTAATTCAAGCTCACGAGCCGGGGATCGCTAAGTCCGGGACCGGCAGGCGGGCCTTTTCCGGTTCAACCGGGCCTAACGGGCTCCAACGGCTCTTTTTAAAAAAAAAAGACCAACGAATAAATTTTAAAATCTAGCCGTTGGCCTTTAATTTTCAACTGTTTGGTACTTTAAAAAATAGTCATTTGCCCCCCAAACTTTATTTTAACCACAAATATTATATAATTAAACTTTTTTTCAATTCTCAACTATAAATACCCCCTCATTTTTTTATTTTTACTCACTAATTCATCAATCTCTCAATCTATATCTAATTTCTCTCCTATAACTGCTTATTTTATTATTGCAATTTCGTGAAAAATTATGAAGTTGGTGAATTGAAGTATTCAAGTCTTCAACGATTTTTAATTTTTAAGAAGTTGTTCGGCAATTCGGTAAACTCGTTCTAACTCTTAAGTTTTAAGGATATATTTTTGTGTGTTTTAGTTTGCATAATTATAATTAAAATGGCATTTTCTTTGAAAAAATGTGGTGGTAAGGGAAAAGCTAAAATGGGTGAAAGTAGTCGCCAACCTACTACCCTTCCCTCGGCTCCCCGATCCAGACCTCTTACCCGTCCTGCTGCTCCTATTATTCTTGATAGTGATAACCCTTATTTTCAATTTACCGATAGTGAATATTGCCATAATGTTGCACCATGTGAAAGATTAAATGAAGAATATATGAATGCTCTTTATCCTAATGAAACTATCTTAGAAAATGGTGAGGAAAATGAGTTTGTAGATGAAACCCAACCGGATTTAGATGATACACCTACAAGTCATGTTAATAATCCAACTTATACACCACCCGACCCACCTGTAGAAACCCCTACTTTTAATAGACAACCTTCTAAACGTCTAGAAACATCATTAGTTTGGAATTTTTTTACTCAAGTAAGAGAACAAAGTAAGGCTAAGTGTAACAATTGTGGAAAATTGATGGCGCATAAATATACTGGAGAAGGTAGCGGCACGGATAGTTTGACTAGGCACATACTAATACGCCCTAGAGATAAAGTTAGATATTTACAAATGAAAGCGCAACAAGAAGAGACAAGTGTAAATACTACGGTTAACACTAGTATATGTTCAAATCTAGTCCAACCTGGAATTAACACTGTGACCGGAGGTATTTTATATTACGATGCAAATAAAGATCGTAAAGAATTAGCAAAGATGATTACCGTTATGTACTTACCTATACTTTTCCTTCTAATCCTAATTGGGTGCATTATATTAGAATTTTTTTTATAAGGGAATACATATATATATATAACATACAATATATAATACAACAAAATATATAAGGGAATATATATATATATATATATATATATATATATATATACACATACTACATATATTATATATACAATATACTATATATACTACAAAACAATATTTTTCAAAATGAGGGCCCCACCCACAAATCCTAGTGACCACCAACGGTTATATTGCACAATATAGCCATTTTTTTCAAATTACAAATCTAACCATCTATAACACTGTAAATATCCCCCCCCCTCCCTCTTCTTCATTTCAATAGTCAAAACTCATTTCTCAATCTAAATTTCTCTCAATCTCCAATTTTCAAGACTTCAAGTCTCAATCTCAATTTTCAAGTTAAATCATGCCTCATTCGGAATGAGTGCGCTTATTTGTTTCGCAATACTATGAAGTGGTAGAAGAAAATGAACAAGGCCAAATATTAAAGTGCAATAATTATGGTAAAGTCTTACATTTTCGTTTAGGGTCCGACACAAGCAGTTTAAGGAGGCATATAAAGTATTGTGTTGAGGGTATTCAACAACGGCAAATTTGTCTTTAAGATTTTTCAATAATTTGTGTTATTTTAAAATTATTAGACGTATTTATGCTTCATGTTGTACTTTGTTATTAATTTATTAAGCATGCCAAATTAGTTTTACTATTGTTTCGTTATTTTACTTTTTCATCAAACACTTCAATAATTAGATTTCTATATTATATATACTACATATATTTATATAACCATGTATAAGAGCAATTTATTTATATATATATATATACATATATGATTTACAAGAAATTGCCTTAAAAAAAATTAAAAAAAATCCGGAAATAAAAAAGCTCGTTAGGCCCGTTAAGCCTACGAGCCCGGTCCATTTAGCCTAGGACCATAATGGGCTTAGACCCGTCACGGGCTGGTTCCGCCCATTGAGCCCACCAAGCCCATGCCCATTAAGCCCGACCCATTTAGCCCATTTAGGCATGGGCCCAGCCCACCATACAGCCTTACAACTAAAGCAACCAAAATAATGTTCAAACTACCATATGATACCAATATGGCATATAACTATACCAACATGGTATACAGGTTTACTAGTTAATTCCCGATAATTATATGACTATACTATTATTACATAACACACATGCGTAAAGAGAAAAATAAAAATATTAGTGTACCACATATTAATATAATAAGATATTGTACTATATTATTATTATTATTAAAAAAATCAAATATTGTACCAATTAAATGCAGCTAATACAACCAAAAAATAATTCAACTAGCATATAATACCAATATTGTATATAGCTATACTAATAGGGTATATAGTAGGAATGAGTTGTATACTAAAATAGTATATTTGTATACTATTTGGGCATACAATACATCATCTTCTTCTCTCGTTCAACTATATTTCAACCAAAATTTATAATATCTTCTACAAAATCTCCACCAAATTGACTAAAACTTTAGCTACAGCCTCCAATCAACTTGCCAGATAAACCCATACAGGAACAGATCAAAACAATTAAAACTCAAACAAACCAAGTTAAAAGTTTCAAGCTTCAAGGTCCTTCAATAGTGAATTTAAATTTTTGCACAATAATTCTCCAAAAACCAGCATCAAAGGTACAATGTACACATCAAAGAATAATAACTAACGAATTTTAACGTTAAAACACTATAAAAAATCAGATATGGCATTTTGATCTCATTCATATGGAGTTTCAAAATTTGATCTGTTCTTCATATGATTTATTTTTTGAATTGTGCTCGATATTTTAGTGTTGAAAATTTGTTTGCAGTGCTAAAACTTCATTAAGCTCACGCCTTGTATGCGTGTCGAAGGATAGATATGACACATCCTATGGCTGTGACAAACTGCAACATAAATATGGAGAGCTTAATTTTTTATCAGAATAGAAGCATAGCTACTCTTGCCATAACGACTCTGCTTAAGACCGACAATAAATCAAGTGTTGATCGTCTCTCTTTTCTATTTGTTCCCAATCTTATTATACTCACAAGGAACGGTGAATTAGTGGGTAAATAGTTTGGGGCACATAGATAGGAATAATAAAGAGAATTTTTTACAAAAGGCATTCATTAAGACCTAATTAGCAATAAATAGAAACCCTTTCCTATATTACGTGATATAGATATGTTTTACGTTATTTTATGATGTATATAATGTATTAAACGAATTGCATTCAATAATACAACATGAAATGACGCCGCACAAACATGGATTCCTGTAAATCATGATATGTATTTAGGTGTATTATGCTGTATTAAGCGGGGGAAAAGTAACGTTTCAGCGCAAATCATGGGAAGGTAAATCTGTATTTAGGTGTATTAAGCTGTATTAAGCGGCGTCATTTCACAAAAAACGGGAGTTATTTAGTGAGAGAAAAATATTGTGTACCATCTAATAAGGCTTAAATAAAGGAAAGTATTAAATTAAAATTTTTTGCTACAAAATAAAAAAGGTTATTATATTATGTAAAATCTTAAAAAGGTATTTATATGTTATAAATAGAGTACTAACCTATTCTATAGGTGGTAAAATTTCCAATAATAAATAATTTAGACTTGAGCATTAAAGGATAAATAGTTTGGAATTAATGGATATAAAGTAAAAATTTCCCACTACACCTCAATAAGCCCTGGGATGCTCTCGGCCTATTCATGGGTTGTCCAAATTAGGCCCAACTGAGAAACGTTGGCCCACAAGTGAGACAACTTAAAGTACTTTCACTTCGGCCCAACATGTATCGCTAGAATCCGGATGTAAAATAGTGATTGTTGTTATGGAAAACGAAATCATGATTGTGTGTAGATGTACGAGGTCTGTATATGGTCATTTATATATAAGTACAAAAAATGTTATGTAGGTTAAGGTCTTAACAATAGTGCAAAAGCTGTCAAACAATTTTATTATGCTTTCAGAATGAGACATAGGAGATAATTGATTTCCTTTTAAAAAGGCGATCCCGTACTAGCCAAGCTAAAAAATTAAAATAAAGCAAGATTAGTGACAAGAATTCGCTCAAACCAAAGAATAGACAACGAATAAACCTTTTCAAGTGAGGCAAAACTGGCTAGCTTTTCTACGGCTTGATTCGCCTCCCTATAATATGTTTAACATTGTAAATTCAATGACTCATGTAGTAAAATGAAACCATTATTGTTTCCCTAAGGAAAGATGATCGATAGTAAACTGAATGCAGCTCGTTCTTGTCCCTCTATATGAGTTTCCTTAAATATTGATTGAATATCAAGTGTATATAAATCTTTAATGATGGACTTTATTCTGTCCATTTTAAACGTTATAGAAAGAAGAAAAAAAAAGTACTAATACGTAGTAACACAACATTGTGACTTTGCTATTGATCATTCGAAATCTTAAGTGTGTCACTAACTCTTTAAGATGCATGAAACAATTAGCATGTTAATTCGGTTAGTTCAATCCAATCTTAGATAACTTGATTTACTCTTTTTTTATTTTGTTTAATTTTGTTGAGTTATAAATAAGCAAAACGGCGAATCGGAATAGGTTGAGTTCAACTCGATCTTTTTCGATTTAGTTTTATAATATAGCAAAAGAAACGGAAAACTTTATAGTTTTAATCTAGTATAACATTAATTACTACATCTCAGTGCTAAATAATTTGAAATCGGTTATATAAATTTTCATTAATCATGTTCTTCATCTAAAATAGGCTAACATTATATTATACAAAACAAATATAAAAATTCTAATTTAATATAAAAATTAAATTTGTTTAGTTAACATGCCATAGAACTCCATTCAACTTGGGGGAAGAAGAAAATAACACGAGATAAAGGAAGAAATTTAATCAACTAATTTTTTTATTAAATTCCAATAGGGAAAAATGCGTAGAAACTTTTTATATACATAAAGTGAAATCGAATATTTTCTTTTTATTTTCTGGTTGGAAATATGAGAATGTTTTGATATGGTTGATGGTCCACTGATGTTGAACAGCAACCAGATAAATTGGGAGGGTTTCCTTCTCACAAGTCTAACTTTGGACTAAAAAATGAAAGAATAAATACATTTTAATTCCAGAAAGAATAGAAATGAAAAAGTCGGTGTGCAGTGTGACATGCCAGCTTATTATCGCTGATCAACTGACACGTGTCCAAAGCATTTCCACACACTAAAGCAATAAAATATACTACTACTATTACGACTACTCTAGAACCAACCATTCTCTTTCCTTTGAAGAACAACAAGATAAAAGAAGGTTAATAAAAAGAAAGTTATTAATTAATGAAACACCCAAATGAACTAGAAAGGAAGCCTTGGGTATGGAAATTTTTTTAGTAGGGAGGGGGAACCGTAAGGGCCTTTTACGGCGCGAATTCGAATATAGTCGGGCTTCAATGTGAATATCGAACACCGAGCGGGAAATCAAAAAAACTACAAAGAAAACTAAAGTGCTAGTAATTATTGTATAGAATACTTACCAATATGCTGAAATGAAGACTGTAGAGCAGAATTACGTCTTAATCCAAGTATAATTTTTCCCAAATAAGGTGACCGACTATATAAATCCTATTATCCATATTTCTTTAAAACAATGAAAAGAAGAAGCAAGAGATAAATAATAAGTAATTCATATTCGTAAAAGGAGAGTGATAAATGAATGACAATAGAAGGTTGAAAATAGCTGTCTTTATGTTGCCGCAAATTTGAAAATTTTGATGTTTAAACTACTAGTTATAGTATTATTTATATCTATATTATATTAAACGAACAAAATCCTTAGTAAAATATCGTTCGTCTTTTATATTCTTAACAAATAGAGTTTATATTAGACAAAATAGTAATTTAATTATTTTTCCTACTACTTAGAATGCTAAAATCAACAAAAAGTTTATTCTTAAAACTTTCCTTATTTAAATCCTACTTTTCTACTTTAAGTTTATCTTTGTAAATTTACCAAGCCTATTCATAATTATATAAAAACTGATAAGCATCTTACTCTTCTACTTTAAGTTTCCGAGGTTTAATGATCTTTATAACTAATCAGGAATCGTAGAAGGCATCTATGTCTAAGTTTTAGTCCTCTTTTTGTAATAATTATTTTAATAATATATAAACTAAATTAGAAAAGAATAAAGTTAAATTGCAACCCCACATATTTGTGTAAAGATCCAAACTTTTATCGTCAATAGAGTTTCGCCTAAACCTTAGAATTTTTTAAATCAACTAAATACTATGTATGAAATTCTTCCTTATTTGAATGATTTAGAAAGTTTTAATAATAAATATCTTATATAAATTCTTTTTATATTGGTTTTGTATAACATATCATTTGAAAAGAGAAGTGATATCCAAACTGAAAAACTAAAGAGAATCAATAGAAAAGTAACGATATGGTTGTTAATTAAAGTTGCTTTGTCTCTCAAAATAAGGTGGCATTTATTCTAAACAGTAGGAGAAAATTAGTATTTGTACTTTTTTCTTTAAGATCTACATAAACTAATATTTTTTATATAAGTATCTGTTATCAACCACGAACAATAATTTTTCAATATTAAAAAAAAACTTAAAACGTGTTTATCAATTTTTACAAAGACTAACTTTTTATTTTGGAAGATTTAACGACAAAAAGGTTCAACAATTTGTCAAAATAAAAAACACTTAAGTTTCTTTATGCGATAATTAATGTATTTATGTTTTAATCACACAAATTCAACTTATCCAAATATAATTATTCTAGAGGTAATTTTCCATATTATTTTTTTAATCTTTATCAAGCATGAATACCATAACGTAACCAGAATTGATAAATAGTTGCAAAAGCATAATAATGAATTAACACTTTTTTTATTGTTATTCTATAACTCAATAAACACATTGTTTAATAATATTTGTATAATTTTATAAAATTATATACTCATTAATATGGATATGCGCAGAACCCGTACCTAAATACCAGTTACTATATTAAAAGCACGAAAGTCCTTAATGAAATATTGTTCGCATTTTTTAGTCTTAAAAGTAGAATTCACACCGGACAAAGTAGTTATTTGATAATTTTTTCTAATATGTAGCACATTAAAAATAACTAAAAATATGATTATTAAATCTTTCCTTATTTAAACTAGATAGAAATTCTAATTATTAAAGGCTTTATAATCTATTAAGATTTTACCTTATAAAATAATAAAAATTAAAATGTTTTTTTAGAAGAAACATAGTATATTTTATTTTCCTAACAACAGGAGAACTTTTAGACGGAAACTATAGCATATTTGTCTTTACTTTGGTTTTTAGTTACTTTTAGTGATTTCATTAATGTTTACAACAACAATAATTTTCTGGGGGAAAAAAGTCTACATTTTAAAAAAGGCAATAATCATCATAACGTGTGAAATGCATAAAGTTATTCTTAAAATTTTCTCCCATGATGCGAATCTTCTTTCAAAATTAGTCTCTCCAACTCTAAAATGATTCATATATACATAATAAACATGACATTACAATTTGGAGAAAAATTAAGCTGAATGCCACAAACACAAGACTAAAACCATACATTCATCATTGTCATGAACTTATATTTTCATTTATTTTTTATTTTATAACTCAATCATATTATTATTTATGTAAATTTTTAAATTTTAATATTTATTAGTGTGGGATACACGCACAAGGCATCCTAAAACTAGTACATATATATGTATATAACAATTAATTGATGGAAACTTTTGATGTACAAAATAACAATAAATGCCACATTAATTGGTCATTTTTATGTTAAAAAAAAAATCCGAAAGTATAAAAATGGTGTTCGTATTTGTCACAGGAATGAGTAGTAGTAGTTAATTCAGTTGATAAGAGTTTACGCTTTAGTCCCATAGTTTTATTAGTAACAAATTAGTCCAACGTAATTTAAAGTTCAGTCTTTTGAGTCCTTAAGTTTGTTAGAGCAGAGGTGATACTGCCAAATGTCATTTTCCCAGATCCCTAGTAGCGGATTTGGCAGAGCTAGTCGTATTTATATTCCTTTGTACTACTCCCTCCGGTACAAAATAAGTGATGTTTTGGCCTTTTTTTTGTGGTCCAAAATAAGTGATGTTTTCGAATTCAAGAATGACTTAATGATGTTTTTCCTATATTGTCCTTGAAGTAAATAGTATTGGAATATGTGTTAGGAGTGTTTATGTGAGATAATAAGGTTAAAATGATCAATTCTATTGCTAATAAATACTAAAAGGTGACTTTCTTAATATGCGTGAAAAGACCCAAAACATCACTTATTTTGGACCGGATGGAGTACAATGATTGATATGAATGAGAATCTATCATGTTTCCTCTCTTGAAATTCTTCTCCTCTTTTTTCCTCTTCTCCCCTTCCCCGATATCCTTTTTTCTATTGGGTATAGAGAAGTGTGAATGTAACATTTGGCATTAGAGCAGCGGTCCTCTGACCACCATGGCTGAACAGATATTGAAAAGTATTGAGGATAGCATAAAAAAAAACTTGGATACTCAGGTAAAATAATTAACCACAAGTATCAAGGTTCTATCGACTAAAGTTGACTCAAACTCAAAATGAAGAAATTCAAAGGACGCTCGAGCTGATTCTTCAACAGAGCTACTGAAGGATCATGGACCAGAAACACCTTCACCTATAACTGGATCATCACATGCTCAAAGCGTTTACTTGTCCATAAGAGGAACAACCAGTCACTACAAAAAAAGGGTCAAATTGCGGCAGTTAATTAGCGGCGGTTGCTGGTAACTGCCGCAAATTGTATCAAACTGCGGCACTTTCTCAGTAACTGACGCAATTAATTATAATTTGGGTCCACTAAACGCAAAAGAGCGCCAAACTTATTAATTTTTCCCACAATATTTATTTTCCCTCATTTTTTTCTCCGCCAAAACCTAAAACTTAATTTATTCACTCTATCTCTACGCAAACCTAAAAACTTTTTTCTCTCTCACTTTATCTCTACGCAAAAGACAGACTGCATGTCTCTCTCTCACCAAATTGGATTGTGAATCGTCCTAAAACCAGGTATGGATTTTGGCTAAAAACTTAATTTATTCACTCTATCAGTCCTAGTGTGGATTTTTGACTAGAAAATCCACTGTGTTCTTCAGTTTATTTGCAATTTATCTTTCATCTTCTCCAATTTCATTTTGTATAACCAGGTATGTTTCTATTTTGTGAATTACATGTGGGTTTTCACTTCATTTTTGTGTTATTTTGGGTATTCTCTGTAGGATTTGAGGTTTTTCTATTTATTTTTGTGTTATTTTTGTGTTGTTTTGGGTATTCTCTGTAGGATTTGAGTGAAAACCGAAAGGGGTAAAAGCAATGTAGAATAGTTGTTCGTCAATATTTGTTTATCATATGCCAAAAACATGCAATTTAATTGAACTATTTGTCAACATGATCTGTCTTTCATATCTGGGTGCAGGAGAATATTAGAAAATGGAAAAGTGATGTTTTTGGTTGATTTGGGGTTTCTATGTTGATTTGGGGTTTCTATGTTGTCTTAAATTTTCCTGCAGCCTAAGGGCATAAGTTTACAAGTCTGCCCAGTGAGAAACAATCCTGTACCAAGTAGTAGTATAAAATTACAATCCCTCTATTAACAGTAATTTTTAGAGAAAACTACTGCAGAAGTATTAGAGACTGTAAGTTTACTTAAGTTCTATAGTAAAAGAAAGCTAAAAATCCTTTTTGATAAGGAAAAAGCTAGGAATTGTAAGATTGTTCAAAAAAACATCTTGGTCCCTCAAGATCATCTTGGCTTTTAAACCTCTATCGTTAAATCCATATAGGAATCAGACATGATTAAAGGACTGTGTATCTTCAAACTAAGTTGATTGTACCAAATATTAGAGACAGAATGTTTCAGCAGTAATGGATGTTCTGGTCTTACTGGTTGCTCCAACTGCTTGAATAGTCTTTATTTGGTAAGTCCGTAGTTATTTGTGTTCCAGACTGATGTTACATTTTTTTATTTGATTTAACTTTTATACATTAATAACACGTTAACTTGTTGTACCAAGTAACCTTTCTTATGGTGAGTGGTTACCTTCATTTAACTTAGGATTTAATGATGGGACAAAACCTAGTTTTGTAGAAGAAAACAAAATTATGTCTTCTTAGGGGTGATTGGGGCCTAATCTGGTTCGGGGCTGAACGGGGTGGGTTAGAGGATTAGTGGTCAGGCTGTTCAAAATGGCATCAAGTGTCCTTAGGAATGGGTTTGTTAGATATAGAATTATTAAAATGGGTAACGACAATAGTAACGAACAGTATAGCGGGGATGGCTATAACTAATTTTCATAAGTTAGGACTGTGATTCATTAAATTGTACTTGGACATTTCCATTTCTTCATTCATCAGCTTTGAAATCAGACATTGTTAAAATATGTGGCTTGCCTGGGTTTAATTTCCAGCTAACATGATTATTTTTGTTTTCATTAAGATATATCAATGTGGTTTAAAGTTGTCTCTATGGTCAACTTTGATACTAGGACTGGTAATTTTGAACTCATGGCTAGTCTAAGTAACGATAAACTAGAAATATATTTATATAACTGAGGAAGGTTATTTCCATTTGTCCGAGAAATTATATTGAAGTTGCTGCTTTTTTGTATTGTCCAAGCCTCTTTCCAGTTCCTGTTGCTACAACCATATGCTACATAGAAGGTTCTGTATATAGTATCTTTTTCTCTTAGGACAATATATCCAGAAGCTTCTCTTTTACTAACTTGGTTTCGAATAGACTTTATGAGAATGTTCACAACTGATATCATTTTATTATACAAACATTGAATTTGATAAAAACGTTTTCACTTAATTACTCAAAATATAGCTGAAGCTTTTAACAAAGTCTCTTGCTCTAGTTCATTTTCACCATCTACCGTTACAAAGTACTTTTCTTTCTTTTTCTTCTCATCCATTTCATACTCAACTTGATCATCAATTTCATTGTTCGTTTTTTCATCAATATCTGAACCAACTGCTGATGTTTCTTCACCATTTGTTATGGTCAAACATTGCCAACTTGGAAGACTTGAACTTTTATCATCAACGTTGGATAAAACGTGTTGCAGACTGCGAGTGCATTTATGTTAATTACTTTTGTTGGTTAGCTTTTGGTTTCCTTTACTTTTTGTTGTCTTATAAAGTGTTAAATATGTCTCTAATCTTATACCTTTGAAAATCTTGTAGGTGATATTATTTTCCACTAATCTATTTTTTCAATGGATAAGTCTTGGATTAGAATGTCGAGGCACACACCAGAATATTTACTTGGTTTGAATCAATTTATAGAGTTTACATTTGATAATGCAGCTATAAGAGATAGAATAAAATGTCCATGTCCTAAATGTGGCTTTAAAAAGTGGCAGACTAAAGATATGGTATTTGACCATTTGGTCTGCAAACCATTCCCTCAAAATTATGTCACTTGGGTTATGCATGGGGAAATGGATGTGGTGCACAATTCTAACAACATAGAGGTTACCCATGATACAGTACCTCCTGAAAATCCTATAGAATTATTGATTAATGAAGCATTTGGAGGCTTAAGACATGAGAGCATTGATGTGGGTCCATCACAAGCCGTGGGAGAAGAAGAAATGTTAAACGGAATGCCAGCTTCATACAACAAAGACTTTTTTGACTTGCTTAGAGATGAAAATCAAGAATTGTACGAAGGGTCCAAATACTCAAAGTTAGAGTTTTTGTTAAAGTTATATCACATAAAATGCTTGTCTGGGCTGAGTGACAAGGGGATGAGTATGATACTAGATCTACTTAGGGATGCATTTAAATTTGCAAAAATCCCTAATTCATTTTATGAGGCCAAGAATATCATAAATAAGTTGTGTCTTGATTATGTTAAGATTGATGCTTGTCCAAATGACTGCATATTGTACTGGGAAGATAATATTGATGAGGAAACATGCAAGTATTGTCACACTTCTAGGTGGAAGCCTGATAAGAAAAGCAATAAAAATGTTGTGACTGCTTCAGGTAAGAAGAAGGAGTCTGCTACAACTAAGAAGCAAAAGAAAAAGCCAGCAAAAGTTTTGCATTACTTCCCATTAAAATCAAGGTTGCAAAGATTGTTCATGTGTTCTAAGACGGCAGAGCATATGAGATGGCATGCGGAGGGTGGTAACAAAGATGGGATCATAAGGCATCCTAGAGACGGTGAGGCATGGAAGATGTTTGATACAACATTTCTTGAATTTTCTTCTGATTCTCGAAATATTCGATTAGGCCTAGCTAGTGATGGTTTTAACCCTTTTGGGATGATGAGTACCAATTATAGCATTTGGCCTGTGATTTTGCTTCCATATAATCTTCCACCTTGGTTGTGTATGAAGCAACCAAATTTTATCCTCTCAATGATCATTCCAGGTCCACGTACGGCGGGGAATAATATAGATGTATACCTGCAACCCCTTATTAAGGAGTTGAATGAGTTGTGGAGTGAATGCGTGGAAACTTTTGATTCATCAAAGGATGAAATGTTTAGAATGCGAGCAACTCTTATGTGGACAGTCAGTGATTTTCCTGGACTTAATATTTTATCTGGTTGGAACACACATACCGGTTTTGCATGTCCCTCTTGTAATTTTGAAACAGAACCTTGTCGACTTCAGCATAGTAGAAAGTGGTGCTTTATTGGCCATCGTCGATTCTTGGCAAGAAATCACAAATTTAGATTGATGAAGCTTCGCTTTGATGGAAACGTGGAAGAGAGCCCCCCCCCCCCCAAATAAGTTATCTGGGTCCAACATTTTACAATAAGTGAAAGATATTGATATCACATTTGGGAAAGCAGCGGAGTTGAATGATAAAAGAAAAAGAAATAGGCAAAAGAGTGTTGGGGAAGATGTAACTCAGCAATGGAGAAGAAAAAGCATATTCTTCAGTCTTCCATATTGGGAATTCAACTTATTACGCCATAATTTAGACCCTATGCATATTGAAAAGAATGTGTTTGATAATATTATATACTCTTTGCTAAATGATAAAGAAAAATCAAAGGATCATGTTAAGGCTCGAAAAGATCTACGAGATATGGGTGTAAGGCGTGATCTTTGGCCAGACGAGAAAGATGATTATCGGCTTGCTGCTTTTACAATTCCAAAAGAGAAGAAAGTATCTTTCCTAAAAACTTTAAAGAATGTCTTAATGTCAGATGGTTACGCAAGTAATATATCTCGTTGTATTGATCTGGATCAAAAACGAATCTTTGGATTAAAAAGCCATGATTGTCACATCATTATGGAACAATTGTTGCCGATTGCAATTCGTAATGTGATTCCAAACCACGTTGTTGCAGTTTTGGTAGAGTTTTCTTCCTTTTTTAGACATCTTTGTCTGAAAAGCTTGAGCCTCTCGGACCTAGAAAAGCTACAAGATCGGATTGTAATCACTCTTAACCACATGGAGATGTTATTTCCTCCAGCATTTTATACTGTAATGGTACACTTAACTGTCCATCTTGTGGATGAAGTAATACAAGGTGGCCCAGTACATTATCGGTGGATGTATTTTGTTGAAAGGTACAACTTCTTTGACATTATTTGAATCGATCTTGTAATATTGTTTCAATGTAAATACTTTTTCTAATACGACACCTTTTTTGTTCTAGATTTTTAAGTCATTTAAAGTCCCTAGTAGGAAATAAAGCACAAGCAGAAGGTTCTATAGCTGAAAGTTACATAGTTGAAGAAGCTCTAACTCTTTGTTCTCGGTATTTTGAGGATATTGAGTCAAGAGTAAATAGGCCTAAGCGTGTAAGTGATGAACCAAATCATAGCAAGGCTTCTGGAAATTCATCTATGTTCCCTCAACAAGGTAGACCTGTTGGAGGCGCCACAACATTCTCCTTGACTCATTTGGAGAAAACTCAAGCTCATCGCTATGTATTACTCAATTGTGCTGCAGTGAAGCCATTTATTGAGTAAGAAATTTAATCTTATTTGATATATGAAAGAAGTTTTAGATTAACGTGAATTTAATTAATACGTATAACGCTTCTTTAGTGAATTTAGGCAACATATCAAAAGGAGTTCAAGAGGGTGAAGACCTTCAACAACAGAGGTAGAGAGAAGAGTTACTAAAGAGTTCTCTGATTGGTTCCCAAAGCGAGTGAGTGAATAGTATTAGAATGCGTCTTTGTAGCTTTCTTATTTTAATTTAAAAGTTTTGATGAAATTATTTTTTGTATTTAGATTATGAATCCGGATATAGCAGACACAATATCTGATGATATGAAGTTCTTAGCACAAGGTCCAGCGCCAATTGCAAGAAGATTCACAGCTTATAACGTTAATGGATTCAAATTTCGGATTTTGTCTAGAGAACAAGGATTGCAAACTCAAAATAGTGGAGTTTTTCTTATTTCTATCACTTCTTGCATTGCATCTAATGCTGATAGAAATGTGAGGCAAGCAGACTTGCCATATTACGGGAAGCTGGAGGATATTATTGAACTTAATTATTATGGCTGGTTCAATGTTGTGCTCTTCAAATGCCAGTGGGCTGACACTACTCGGGATAAGGGGTTCAAACGAGATGTTTGGAATTTTAATTGTGTCAATTTTTCTAAATTGATTCACACCGGTGATCGTGAGGATCATGATCCTTACATTGAAGCATCTCAAGCAAATATGGTTTACTATGTTGACGATGAAAATGATGAAGGATGGAGTGTGGCTGTATATCTAAAGCCAAGAGATTTATATGACATGGGAAAGGTTGATCCGGGAGAGGTTGATGAAGAAGAAGTATATTAGAACGAGCCATACCAACAACAAGAATTTGAATAATTTTTTGATGTTGATTATGAAAATATCCAAATTGCAATAGATGAGCATATGTCTGGATAGATATAGGCGATGCCTTTTTATTTTAGTTGTGTGTTTTTGATAAATAAAATCAATAGCAGTGCCTTAGACTTTATTCTTGTTTGCTTAGTGAAGTTTTGTTTCATATATGATACAAATGTTACCTTCTTCTATTGATTACTCTACTGAAGTTTTTGTTTCATATATGATATAAATGTTACCTTCTTCCATTGATTACTTTGCTAAAGTTGTACTGTTTTAATTTTCGGACATATAGGATATACATTCTTACCTCAGTATTTACTTATCTTTTATGATTTACAGATATGCCGAAGACCAAACATTGGCAGAACTTGCAAAAGTCAATACAAGGGAATGAACAGCCAGTCCCGTCAGTTGAAGCAACAACAAAGTCGGGTTCGTCTCAGTTCGGTTCATCAGTTCAGGCAAGAACAAAGCCGGCTTCATCGGTCCAGGCCACATCACAGTTTGGTTCATCAGTTCAGGCCACATCACAATTGGCTCCATTGGTTCAATTCGTATCACAACCGACTTCGTCCTTTCAGTCCGCATCACAGCCGACTTCGTCCTTTCAGTCTGCACAGCCAACTTCGTCTTTTCAGGATGTATTGCAGCCGAATTCATCAGTTCAGGTCGCATCACACCCTGCACCATCCAGAACATGTATTCAGCGTGAGTCGATGCAATGCAATCTGAAATAACATAGCTTGCTATTATAACTTGTATAAATATCTTTAATGTATGCAAGTAAGTGAGTCCTAATATATCATTAGCCATTTCTGTTAAGATTTTTGTTTGTATCACTTAATCTGAATTGAAGTTTTGATTAGTTTATATCTAGCATTTATTAAGATGATTATGTTTTGTGAATTACAGATATGCCGAAGAACTTGTAAAAGTCAATTCAGAGGAATGCACAACCAGCCCCGTCAGTTCAAGCAACAACAAAGTCGGTTCAGGCCACATCACAACCAACTTCGTCCTTTCAGTCCGCACAACTAACTTCGTCCTTTCAGTACGCATCACAGCCGACTTCGTCCTCTCAGTCTGCATCACAGCCGACTTCATCAGTTCAGGCCGTATCGCAGCCTACTTCATCAGTTCAGGCCGCATCACACCCTGCACCATCCATAAAATGTATTCAACGCGAGTCAATGCAACATTGGACTGTAGATGCTATAGGTACACTTTCGTCTCCTTCTCTTCTTCTTCTCCTCCTGTTCTCCTCCTCCTCCTCCTCCTCCTCCTCCTCTTCTCCTCCTCCTCCTCCTCTTCTTCTTCTTCTTCTTCTTCTTCTTCTTCTTCTTAAAAGTTCCCAAAATGCTGCTATTTTTTTTTAAATCTGCCATACCAGCAATAAGATAAGAAATCTATTATCTGCTAAAAGTCCCCAAAATGCTGCTGGTATGATGGTGTGTACAACTTGTGTGCTATTTTGTAGTATTGGAGAAGTTTTTGCTGATACTTGTCCATATATTTCTGACATAATTAATGGTTTTATACAGTTATTTTGGGATCATAGAATGCATATGATCATGTTACTTCTGTTCAGCATGTATTCAAACATACGTGTAACATATTTTACACATATGGAGAGAGATTCCTATATGTTGAATTTTGATTCCTGAAATTAGCTTCGACTCAAGATTCCTATTCTTTTGATTTTAAGTACACCCACGTATTCTATGCTGAATTTTGATGGAGAAATCATAATTTGGTATAGTCTAGTTTAAAACTCGGCAACTTTGGTATGTCCTTGTTTTGCTTTAAGGAGAAGGAAATGTATTTCATAAGCATCACACGATGGACTTCGTGATTGCTTTATTTTTAAGTTCACTGCCTGATGATAATTTCGTCCAAATGGGGGAATCTGGTCTAGTTTCTGTGTTTCATACCCAAACCTAATTCCCCTTAATTTGCCTAAAAGATGTATAGAACAATTTGAATCTTACAAGTTGAGCTAGAGAATTGTGACAAAGAAAAATGAAAATGCCCTATTTTCTTTGAAAGCTAGAACTCTTTATGTACCAGTATTTAGGTGTGACAATATGATAGTTTGAAAGTGATAAAATAGAAAGTAGATAGATCTAAAATCAAACTGAGTAAAGTTATCCTAGAAGATCTACTGATCAAAGAAAGTTATGTTAGAAGATCTACAATCATTCAAAATGAATGTAGATTTTGCTAAGAAGAGAATAGAATAGAAGCAAAAAATTCATCAATTAATTGGAATTAAAGTTTAGTTGTTGTTACTCTTACATTGAATTTAGTGTTTTTCAGAAGTCCTTTTATTTGTATAGTTGTAGAGATTAGTGTGGCATTTTCAGAAACTAACTACTACCTATTATCAGAAAGTATAGAATTATAATTAGATGGACCTAAAGCAGAGTGGATATGGAGGATTAATTCATATAGCGAATCCAAACTAAATTGAGAATAAGATTTAGGGTGTGTTTGGTATGAAGGAAATTATTTTCCATGAAAAATATTTTCCTAGAAAATGTTTTCATGGAAAATGAGTGATTTTATCACTTATTTTCTCTTGTTTGGTTGGTAAGTGGAAAACATTTTCCGAAAAATATTTTCTATGTTTGGTTAGAGAGTAAAAAATAGTTTTTTTAAAAAAATATTTTTTTTGCAACTCTCCTACCCCTCCCCCTTCCACATCCCCCACCCCTCCCCTTCCCGAAGTCTCTAAAAATTGACACAATCTAAAGGAATTAATGTGATGCTTTACTTTTTAACGCAAAAATCGTGTATTTTCGAATCGGTAAATTTATAATTTCTAAACCCGTAAACTTCCGAACTCATAATTTTGGAACTTATAAAATATTGAGCCTTTAAATGATAAATAATAAAATTAAAAACTGAAAAATATATTTTAAAATTTTTTTGGGGGGGTTGAGAGGGGTGTGGGGTGAGTTGGTGGGGGTGAGAATGGTTGAGAAGGAACTTTGGAAAATGTTTTCCCTTCTTTTGATAAGGAAAACATTTTCCTCCAATTGGAGGAAAATGAATTGATAAGGAAAATGTTTTCCAAAACATTTAAGCCAACCAAACATGGGAAAATTGAAAAATATTTTCCAGAAAATGTTTTTCTTCATACCAAACACACCCTTAGTTGACTGATTGATATATGCTTTTGTTATATTCCTTTGGGAGTTTAGTGATGTAAGTTACCAAGTTAAATGTCCTTAAATATATCCAACTTGGAGGCCTTACATTCCATGTAGTTGAATTGTTGAACTAAAGCCCTTGCCCTATCAAGATTGGATCGAAACATGTATTCAAGCAGACTGTAAGATTTTCATTCTTGCCAATATGTCTCAAGACTTGGAAAGAGATATATTTCTGTCTAACCGAACATCCCTTTAATATTTTGACACTAACATTTCTGACGTGTAAAGGAAACCTTGCATAATTGTATATTATGAACAAACCAATGATTTATAGTCCTTGTGTGAGAACAACAAATAAGCAGGCAGAATGGCACCTTTAACTGTTTTGTGGATGAACCAAATATTTCAATATCGTTGCATCCGGTATTTTTGTTTTGTTCCAACAGTGTGATGAATCATTTTCATGTTATTTTGTTAAGTAACTTCTGGGTTACAGGTGTACATTTTACCAGAGGTTTCTAATCTACCCTGTGTTATTTCTGTTGAAGCATATACACGGGGGTGGGTGCAAGGCAGACGATTTTAAAGCGAACTCCCCATTCATTAGATAGTGTCACCCTCATCCGACATTCCCTCTCTAAGGAATGCTTATTCAAACCATTTGTGGGAATTTGAGAATTTTCTTCTTTATCTCTTTCTCCTTGTTGGAAGGCTGTTTATGAGCGGAAAGGAAGTAGAGGTAGAGGGTCCGAAGGAGAGAGGAGATCTCTGTAACTCCCGATATAACAGTAAAAGCAAGACGTGTGACCCTTGTGCCCTGGCCCTTGATCAGATAAAGCTGCCCGCCTTATGACCCACAACAAAAAATGAGTCTAATATTCTTGCAGAATTTATAGCTGGACAATTAAAGAACTGTTTCTAGTGGGGTATTTGAAAGAAATAGATTAATTAGTAGATTGTGTCTCACGCATATATCTTTAATAATTCATATCATATTCAAAAAAATCCCATGAGAGGTAATGAGAAGAATTCCCTATACCATACATCCTGCTGCCTTGGGACGACATTGTGTTCTGGTTGAATGATAACTTTGCCTTTATAAGCAATATGTCGTCCATTTTAACATTCTTGAAATTACTTGCATTGCAAAATTCCGAAGCTGCAGTTCTTCTGTTCATTTCATTCTGTACTTGTGTGAATAGAATGAACTAAATGAGCCATCCATAAGTTGTTTGTATGCTCAAAATCCTTAAGTTTTCTGTTTGTCTAAACTTATTTATTTTTTAATTAAACATTCGGAAGAAAATAGGAAGAGGCTCAAAGTGAAAGTTAGGGATGTTCTAAATTTATCTGGTGAAGAACGTATCGTGCTTGAATTCGATTATCTGGACGAACCATTTGGAGAAGCACAAGGCCTTCTTGTTGGCTTTTGTGGAATTTTAGCAACTGACTGCTCCTTATTTCCAATTCACTTTGAGAAATGGCCAGATTTACCTATATCATACTTTGACCATGTATTTGATCGAATTGTAAAGGTATAAGCTCTAATTCTTTCTGCTACATGTCTATTTTATTGTTGAACTTTTCCATGTAGCATATAAGATAACCAATATTTATTCTTGAAGAAACGGTTTTGTTTTAAGACAGCCGAGTCAGTTGCACGACGTTATGTTTATAATTCTATTTGGAAAAAGTGGAGCGCGAATAGGCTAAACTTGTGGAGAGCATTCTATGATGGAAAATATTCCGACTGGGATTCCACGGGATCAGTGGACAACATTTGTTGATTATCGTTTTAAAGAAACAACTATGGTATTTATTTAATTACTTCAACTTGTATGTTTGATTATATTTATTTATTTATGTGATTTACTTTCAAGTATTTTTTTTAAAGGAAATGTGCAGAAGGAATACTGAAATTCGAAAGAAACAAAAATTTACACATACAGGTGGCTCCAAGCCTAACTCCAGAAGAAGAGCTGAAATGGTAAAAGATGTTAATTTATTTCATTTGACTTTAATTATTAAGCTAATTTATGTAACTATTTCAGTTAAGTTATTTTGTTGGATATTTTATTTATAGATGGCCGAGACTGGACGAAGGCCTGGACATGCACACGTTTATCTTGATACTCATAAGAAACAAGATGGAACATATGTGAATGAGGCGGCAAAGGAGATATGTGTAAGTTTTTGTACACTCTCTGTACATGTTTACATAAATATTTCTGAAGAAATATACAATAATATCTATGTACACATATGAGCTTAAGAATACTAAAGAGGCCACGATCTTATACCATTTTATCTCCAAAACCTTGGATTGGTCTTTCATTGTAAGGATGGTATGCATATATTACACCAAAAAACACTTTAACTTTCTATCAAGACTTAACCTATTGCTTTTCACCAACGATATTAACATGTCTCATGTAAAATGTTCTTGTTGTCCCTATTATTTTGGCTAACTCATGTAGAATATTCAGTTGAATACGCAAAAGGAAAGAACAATTTTATGTTGTGTGTTACAAGTGAATAATATGAGAAAAGTGGTGGTGGGTGCAGCAGTAGTATGTAGTGCTGCGGTATGTGCTGCTGCAGTATGTAGTGCTGCAGTATGTAGTGCTGCAGTATGTGCTGCTGCAGTATGTAGTGCTGCAGTATGTCACGATTAAAAACCAAGAATTGGTCTGTGTATGAACCCCTAACTAACCTACATACAGGCTATTAAGGTTGAAGACTCTTGAAAACTTGAAATGTGTATCTCTTCTATTTCTTAAGTTACATGACTTAATTGTTATGAACTGCTAAAATAGCATGTTATTCATTTCCCTTAACTGTACCTATAATTAGTGGCCTGATTATCGTTATACATATTGGTAATTCTTAACGGTGAAATATACACTGATGATGGATTGTGATCTCCTTGATGTTATCTGTTATCACATTTTCAATGAAATATCCCACTTAGCTTTTGTTAGAAGTGTATATGCTTGAACTTGTGTATTATTGTTACAGTTGTATTTAAACTTACAATGAATGCCTCATTAGCGGTAAACATATAGTCAATAGTAAATATGAGGGATTAGGGGTATGTATGAGTGAGATTTAGTTTATGGCTAAGATACTCTCCCTAATATAAGCAATGCTCGGGATCCTAGAGACCATTATGAACTCTGAAGTGCTAGGAGTCCAAAAGTGTGTCTTGGCTACGAATGAAATATCATGAGAACTTGATATGGTTTTTAGCAACTTGAAACAAAGATCTCTTTTTTGTTGTCTTAGTGTGCATTTAGTTACTTTTTAATGTTGTGACAAACAATATGTAGGAAAAAATTGAGATTGCTTTGAGCCAAAGTACGGTGGATGAGTCTGAAGTTTCGCCGAATGATGCTGTTGGTAAAGTGCTAGGAAAAGAGCATTCTGGAAGGGTAAGGTGCTTAGGATTAGGAGCTGTCCTCAGCAAAGTTTTTAAACATGCAAGACCTCATTTTTGTGGTATGAATGCTTCAAGTAGTGATGCTTCATGTTTGAATCATTGCCAAGAGAACTACGATAAATTGTTGGATGCTCACAACCAAAGTCAAGAGAACTACAATAAATTGTTGAATGCTCACAACCAAAGTCAAGAGAACTACAAAGAAATAGCGAATTCCAACAGACAAATGATGAATGCTTTCAAGGCATATATGATAATGAAAGAAGGGACAATACCAGAACAATTTGCGGGTTTCTTTGCTTCTCCTCCTACAACGGTAAATAAATGTGATTTTTTTTCAACTGATATTTCTTGTTTCTAGGATTATAGTTATATTTGTACTGCTCAAGAAATAACTCAAGTTATAATTAGCATTCAAAAGATCTTATTTTTTAATTTTTGTTGCAGCCCAGAGATGCAGCTAGTGGATCCCTATCACCCATAGGTGCAAGTAGATCATCTGATGGCAGTAATACAAGTGACAACAATTGATGTTCTTCATAATTGAATTAGATAATTAATCATGACAATGTAATTATGTGATTGGAGCGGATGTTAGAATGGCTAGGGTGAATGTTTTATGTTAAAATTTAGTTTGGTGCTATTGTATGCATCTAGAAACATTGCTAAATCTACTTTGAGCATTTTTTGTAGCCCTGTCATTTATATATGAAAGTAATACTTTTGTGATGCTAAATATGTTAGATATTTTTAATAAGTGTTGATAAATATTATATTTTTTGGTTAGATTATGGTGTGGACAGATTTATTAGTATAGATAATATTCAAAATTTAATATTTGTATAAATGCAGTAAAATAAATTAATATGTTTAACGAATTGCGTGTGTTTGGACTGCCACAACTTTTAAATTTTTATTTTTTTTAATAATTTAATAATCAATTTATGGGGATTAAACTGCAGCAAAATAACTGCTGCTAATTAATTGCGGCAGTCGTTGCAGCGGTCGCCAAACAACTCCAGTAAATTGATTGCGGCGAACCTTCTTGCAGCAGTTTTGTGAACCGCTGCAATAACAAATTGCGGGAGTTATTAACAGCCGCAATTTGTAAAATTAACTGCCGCAGTTTGACCCGTTTTTTGTAGTGAGAGAAAATAGAGTTCTTAAGGAAAGATGAACCCGTTCTATTCCAAAAAGTCCTACCGTGGTCCAAATGCTTTCATTACATGCCGAAAAATCTCTACATGATTTTAAATTGAGTGAGTTTACATTAGTTGTGATTTACATGAAGGGCAAGCATATGGTACTTAGAGCCGTACTTGTGACATTCTTTTGAGAGAGATGAGCGAACTTTTCCAAATCCTTGAATTCTAGTATTGTAGCTACGCATACTATTATGAATATCTAATTTGTTATCTAGGATTTTGATGGAACCTATTGGAAGATTATTTTCCTGTTACGTTAATATAGATTTGTTGTAGTATTTTCTCTATTTGTTCAACTATGATATTATTGTGGTTGGTTGAAGAGCTCTCAATCGACTGTGCCTATTTAGTGTGTATTACTCGGGAGAGAGTGCATATTTAGGTAGATGTTGAACAACATCACTCCTAACGTATATGTAGGATCAATACGTAGGATTTAAATATGGGATTAAAGATAACGAAACCTTGGGTGCGATCTGAGTGAGCCGTATTTAATACCAGCTAGCGTAATTCGGAAGAATATATTTACTAAATTGTGGTAATTACTGGGGAGAGAGTTACGACATCCAGGCGCTCATGATCGCTAGAGAATACTTAGGTAAATTTACAGAAAACATAGGAGGAAGGATTCCGACAATTGGAGAAATCATAACTCTAGACCTCCTTAATCTTATCTCTAAGCCTTAGTATCTTTTGTTGTTAATTTACTATTTTAATTTGTTAGTTGATTAGTTAAACATAAGAATCATAATATCTATACGTTAGGAATTATTCAAGCTTGTCTTTTTAGTGATAGTGAATAGTTGTAGCTAAGTTTTAGTTTTCTGTGGGATTCGACTCCCGACTTGTAAACCAGATTATATTTGCAACGACCACTTATTCCTTTTTATAAGGCATAGTTGAGCGTGATCAAGTAGCTCAAAAGATGGAGAATTAACGTGGGAATTATCCCCCCTCCCCTCCCCCCCCCTTTTTTTTTAAATTAAAGATATGATCTAATGGAGCTCTAAACTTTATTGTTTTCAATATGAGAAAACGAAAGGATTTAGGGTGTGTTTGGTATGAAAGAAATTATTTTCCGCGAAAAATATTTTTTGGCATTTGGTACGCAAATTAAGGAAAATGACTTTTCAAGAGTATTCATAAATAATTTAGATATAATAAATATGAAGCCATAAACTTCAAACCAACAACCTTCTGAACTCAAAAATTTCATAAACTTTAATTTCGAACCGCTAAACTTTTAAAACCGCAAAATTTCGAACTCGTATTCTAAACCCGTAAACTTTTAAATACATAAACATCCGAACTCATAATTTTGGAACTTGTATAATTTTGAACCTTTAAATCAATAAAAAAAATTATATCTGAAAAATATATTTAAAAAATATTTTTCGGGGAGGGGAGGGGGGAGGTGAGGGGGATTGGGGCAGGTGGTGCAGAAAAACAAAAAACTAGAAATTTACAATTATAAAAAATAAAACATAGCGTAAAAAATATTTTTTTGTAGGGGGGGGGGGGGGGAATGAGTGGCTAATTGGGTTAAGGTGGGGAAGAAAGGAACTATCGTTTGTGTAAATGTTTTATCTTAGTTAAAATAATACGGGCTAGTCGATTTTCGGACTGGTATAAAAATAGCTAGCGTTTGCCAAGTCATTAAAAAATAGCCACTATTTTATCGCAACAGAGACTTGTCCAGCATATATACTGGAGTTCAGTGCGCATGTGTATGAACTTCCAGCATATTATACTGGACCGATATACTTTGCTGGCTCCAATATAATATACTGGAGAGTGGATCACCGGTGCTCCAAACTCCAGTATATTATGCTAGCGTATTTTTTCGGATTTGTTTTCGTTCAGATTTATCTTAACATAAAAAGTGGCTAAATTTTAATTACTTTTGAAACTGGCCTATTTTTGAACGAGTAGCTGTAAATTTGACTATTTTTTAATTTCTCCTAAAGTTGGGAAGGAGCTTCGAAAAATATTTTTCTTTTTTTTTGATAAGGAAAATATTTTCCTCCAATTAAAAAAAAATGCGTTCATAAGAAAAATATTTTCTAAAACATCTAAGACAACCAAACATAAATTAAAAAATATTTTACTTTGTACCAAACACACCCTTCAAAGAAAGCCCGGATGGAAAAATTCCTAATTCCAGCCTAGTTCTAACTCATCAATTATCGTCCCTATTCACTACTGTGCTCGTCTTAAGGAACAATATTAATCAGAGAGTAAAATATATGTACATAGGGCGAAAAAAAACCAAATAACCTAAAGAAAATTAAAAGTAAATTTTATAATAAATATTAATTAGTGACATAATGAAAATGATAGCAAACATTCATTGTAGGTTCAATCACGCTAATAATGTAATGTTTTAGATTAATAGTGCGCAACTGTGCATAACTTTGAACTCTCAATTAAAATATTCGTAAAACAAGCTGAATACAAAAATTCTTCAAGAGATTACAATTAATTCAAAAGTAATGTCACCAAACCTATATTACTTATATTTTTACTAATTTTGAATTATTATACAATTTAAATTTCTGTAGTGTGAGTTCACTTCATTTATTTGTTAGTACTTATTCTATTTTCTTCCACGGACTTACTTTTCAATTTTTTAAAAATTACAACTTTTTGCATTTTCAAAGTAGGCGTGTAGAAATAAAATTTGTAATTTTTGGAATAAAGTAGTAGTATTTGAAGTTAAGTTGAAAAATAAGATTTGGAATTTAAAATTATGTTTGAATATGCATTTCGCTTGAAAAATGTTACAGTTTTGTGAGTGGAGAAATAAAAATTTCTGAAAATTTTGAAAAAATGATTTTTTGAAAAACTCATAGTTGATTTTTTTTCTTCAAAATTTTTTCAAATTTTATGGACAAATATATTTTTGAAAAAAAAAATATATCTATGGGCATACGGGTCCAAAAATTCTTTCCTGATACCATTTTCATTTTTCTTAGCAACAAACTAGTAAGTGACATATTGATGAAAATTTTCCTATCCAATTAAACGCTTGTCACTAAAAATGAAATGAAGCTAGAGACTTGAGAAATAAAAATGAGTTTAATTTATGTTTACCGATACAAAAGCAATATATATTTTTATTCTATCAAAATTAAGTTGGCATAATATAGCATATACATTTATAGTAATAACCTAGAAAACAAAATAATAGAATTGTTATGAAATAATAAAAGAACAAGAGCAATATTACTGAGAAAGAGAGAGAGGAAATTCTTATGAATTTTGGGATGATTTACAATGGGGTAAGACCTCTATTTATAGGAGAAATTATGACTTAGTCACAAAGTAAAAATCTCTATAAGATAGACATTCACTCCAAATAAAATTCTATTCTTAACACTCCCCCTTGAATGTCTACTCAATAAGTAATGTGCCTCATTAAAATCTTAACTAAAATAAAACCCAATGGGAAAAAATTCTAAAAAAGGAAAAAGAGTACACATATTTAGAAATACGCCTATTGGTTGCCTCATTAAAAACCTTGTAGGGAAAACCCAGTGGGACAAAACCTTGTAAGGGAAAAAGAGTGCAACGCGCATTAACTCCCCCTGATGAGAGCATCAATTCACATCCTTAAGCCTTCGCATCCCGATCTTGTACACTAGCTTCTTAAAGGTTGACGTCGGTAGAGATTTTGTGAACAAATCAGCCATATTATCACTTGAACGAATCTGTTACACATTAATATCACCATTCTTTTGAAGATCATGTGTGAAAAATAACTTTGGTGAAATGTGCTTTGTCCTATCTCCTTTTATGAATCCTCCCTTCAATTGAGCTATGCATGCTGCATTGTCTTCATACAAAATAGTGGGTAACTTGTCGCATTTCACACCACATTTATCTCGAATAAGATGTATTATAGACCTCAACCACACGCACTCTCGACTTGCTTCATGAATAGCAATTATCTCAGCATGATTAGATGAAGTAGCCACAATTGATTGCTTAGTCGATCGCCAAGATATGGCAGTGCCTCCACAGGTAAACACATAACCTGTTTGAGATCGAGCTTTGTGTGGGTCGGATAAATACCCAGCATCAGCATAACTAACAAGATCGGGACTGCAATTGTTGCCATAAAATAAGCCCAAGTATCTTTTAGATACCACAATATGTGTTTGATTCTATTCCAATGTCTCCTTGTGGGAGCAGAGCTATATCTTGCTAATACATTAACTGAAAAAGTTATGTCGGGCCTAGTAGTATTGGCAAGATACATTAGTGCATCAATTGCACTAAGATATGGTACTTCAGGACCAAGTAGCTCTTCATTCTCTTCTTGAGGTCGGAATGGATCCTTGTTCACATCAAGTGATCGAACAACCATCTGAGTACTTAATGGATGTGCTCCATCCATGTAAAACCGTTTAAGTACCTTCTCTATGTAGGTAGATTGATGAACATAAATTCCGTTTGCCAAATGTTCAATTTGCAAACCAAGACATAATTTTGTCTTTCCGAGATCTTTCATCTCGAATTCCTTCTTTAAATAATCAATTGCCTTTTGGAATTCTATAGGAGTTCCAATAAGGTTTATGTCATCAACATATATGGCAAGTACAACAAATTTCTGATATTGTTTTCTTTATGAAAACACATGGGCAAATGACATCATTTATATAGCCTTCCTTTAATAAATACTCACTAAGACGATTATACCACATTCGTCCTGATTGCTTTAGACCATACAAAGATTTTTGCAATTTGATTGAGAACATTTCCCGGGATTTTGAATTATTAGGCATTTTGAAGCCCTCGGGAATTTTCATGTATATCTCATTATCAAGTGAGCCATAAAGGTAGGCAGTAACCACATCCATTAAATGCATGTCAAGTTTTTCATGGACAGCAAAATTAATGAGATAAAGGAATGTTATAGCATTCATAACGGGTGAATATGTCTTTTCGTAATCAACACCAGGCCTTTGTGAAAATCCTTGTGCAACAAGGCGTGCCTTATATCTTTGTACCTCGTTTTTCTCATTTCTCTTGCGTACAAAGACCCATTTATAGCCAACAGGCTTAACACCATTAGGTGTTTGGACTATAGGCCCAAAAACTTCACGTTTTGCAAGTGAATTCAACTCTGATTGGATTGCTTCTTGCCATTTTGGCCAATCAAGTCTTTGTCGACATTCTCCAACAGATTGAGGTTCAAGATCCTTATTTTCTTGCATAATGCTGGATGCAATATGCAAAGACATAATCCACCACTATATCCACTCGATTCAAATTTGTCTCAATATCGATTGGATTTATTGATAGTTCCTTATTTTCTTGAGTCTCGGGCTCAGTGGATTCCTCATGAATCTCAGAATTTATTAAGTCATGGATTTCTTCATGAGATTCTTTCATAGTGTCATTTTGATCATTTATTTTCCTTTTTCTAGGATTTCGATCTTTGGAACCTAATGGTGTGTCACGTTTCAGTCGTGCTTTTTACTCATTAGCTATGACACTAGAAGATTGTCCAATAGGGACATCAATACGGATTGGAACATTCTCCGCAGGGATATGTGATTTTGTTATCCTTTTCATATCCGTAAATACATCGGGCATTTGATTTGCTATTCCCTGCAAATGAATATTCTTTTGTACCTTTTTTTCACAAATAGAGGCACGTGGATCAAGATGAGATAATGATGGATTTTTCCACAAAATTTCCCATTTGGTTTCACCAACTTCTCACCCTAATTTTGGGAAAAGTGTCTCATCGAATCGACAGTCTGCAAATCGTGCAGTAAATAAATCTCCCGTTAATGGCTCGAGGTAGCGAATAATGGAGGGCGATTCAAACCCAACATATATTCCTAACCTTCTTTGCGGACCCATTTTGGTGCGATATGGTGGTGCTACAGGCACATATACCGCGCATCCAAAAGTTCTTAAATGGGATATATTAGGTTCATGACCCAAAACTAATTGCAACGGGGAATATTTATGATAATTTGTTGGTCTGAGACGAACTAGCATTGCTGCATGCAAAATGGCGTGACCCCAAACAGAAGTGGGCAGCCTCGTTTTCATGAGTAACAGTCTTGCTATCAATTGCTGACGTTTAATTAAAGACTCTGCAAGACCATTTTGAGTGTGAACATGAGCTACAAGATGTTCCACTTTTTATCCCAATTGATAAGCAATAATCATTAAATGCTTGGGATGAAAACTCAGCAGCATTATCAAGTCTAATAGACTTAATTGGATTATCAGGAAATTGTGCCCGTAATCGAATTATTTGTGCCATTAATTTTGCAAACGCGAGGTTGCGAGATAACAATAGGCACACATGAGACCATCTAGAGGATGCGTCTATCAAGACCATAAAATATCGGAACGACCCACTAGGTGGGTGAATAGGTCCACAAATGTCCCTTTGTATACGTTCCAAAAACGCAGGGACTCAATTCCAACCTTTGTTGGTGATGGTCTAATAATTAACTTGCCTTGATAACAAGAAGTGCAAGAAAATTCATCATTTAAAAGAATCTTCAAATTCTTTAATGGATGCCCATTTGAGTTTTCTATGATTCGTCTCATCATAATTGATCCAGGGTGTCCCAATCGATCATGCCAAAGTACAAAAGTATTGGAATCGGTAACCTTTTGGTTTACAATAGAATGTGTCTCAATTGCACTAATTCTTGTCCAATACAGGCCACAAGACAAAGATGGGAACTTCTCAATAGCCCTTTTCTGGCCAGAGGCATTTTTGGTAATTATGAGATATTCAAGATTATTCTCATCTATCGTCTCAATATGATATCCATTTCGACGGATATCTTTAAAACTCAACAAGTTCCTCTTGGACTTGGAGGAGAACATTGCATTCTCTATGATAAGTATTGTTCCCATAGGCAGAGTTATAGTAGCTCTTCCAGAGCCTTCAATTAATTTACTACTACCAAAAATTGTAGTAACATCTGCCTTACACATACTTAAATGCGAGAAATATTTCTTCTCTTTGAGTATTGTATGTGTTGTACATGAATCAACTAAACAAATATTTTTACAATTGAAATTTGATTCAAGTTTGCTTTGAGGGATATCCATATTTGCTTATACAAAAGAAATATACGAATAAGTATTAGTATTTTTTTTTCGAGAATCAGTCAAATAAGCACAAGGAAAAATACAAATTTCATGTAAAACAAATAGAAAGAGTACCCTTGGGCCACAACAGTAGTTTACGTTTGTCATATTCCTAATTTAAGTTTGCATAGAAGTAGTGAGATGATTGAAACACTCATTCAGTGATTTTACAATTTTCATACGAAATTAGCCACAAAAAAAAAATTTAAGATTTCAATTAGGAAAAGTCGTAAAAGAATTTGTTTTACGTCTCACTTATCATTCTTTTGCAGAACTGTAAAGAAAATATTGTTTATTGGGAACTAAAGAAACAAAAAAAGAACGACAAAAGAATCATGTATACTTACTGGTGATTTTTTGTGTAAAATAATGAACTTTGGTATAATAAGCGTAATTACGTAATAATATCAGACAAGACAATGTAGCTTAAATAAATACTACTAATAATTCTTTAGAAGTAATTCTGAACATCGCAAAATTATATTCAGAAACAGACATAAAGTCTTGGAGCCTCAGATGAGCCCAATCATATCGTGCTTGTGGAAGCGTGACCAACTTTAAGTTGTCATATCTTTTTTTTAAGTCATTCCACAAAATAAGTGGATCTTTGACTGTGAGATATTCTATTTTCAACCCTTCATCAAAGTGATGGCACAAGAAAATGAAGTCCTTATCACAGTCTTTGGTGGATGCTTTATTTTTGTCTTTAATGGCATCTCTAAGACTCATTGCATCTAAATGAATTTCAGCATCCAACACCCATGTCATATAGTTCTTGCCCGAAATTTTATTGGCAACGAACTTTCTATTCATAATATCTGTCATAATTAAAAGAGGAGAAAAGTTATAGCTTAATCTTCTTAAAGAGCTTCTTGAGGCGGTAGAGTCTCGTGCTGATAACATGTTATAAAATAATATAACACAAAAAAGAGATAGAGAATTCTTCTGATTTACAATGGGGTAAGACCCCTCTATTTATAGGAGAAATTATGACTTAGTCACAAAGTAAAACTCTCCACAAGATAGACATTCACTCCAAGTAGAATTCTATTCTTAAATAGAATAACTTATTAAATTGTAGTACAAATATTCTGTTTAGATAAATAAAAATTACTTATCCAGTTTGTATCCCTCACATATTGTGTGAGTGCCACACTGTCTTCGCTCCGACAACGTATGCTCCTCCGACACTTCCGCTAATCTACGATTCTGATCCAACGGTCCATATTATCCTTCCACTTTTATAGATCTACTTTCCTTTTTCACTCCCCTTCCTTTAACTATATTCCCATTTTCGCCCTCTCCTCTTAGCTCGCATCAAATCTAGAGAGAGAGAGAGAGAGAGAGTAAAGAGAGAGAATTCCGGCCACGATTTGTCGGCAACGCTTTAAAACATACCCATTTCGTAGATCTGTGCATTACAGCCTTTTTTCTGGTGTGTATGTACTTCGAACCCATTTCAGTTTTCATTAATGTTTTTCTATTTTTGCTGGTGATTTTTCTAGTTGTTGGATTTTTGTTTTCTGGGTATAGTTTAAGATTCTTGAATTTAGTCGCCCAAATATAGAAAATTAATACTTTCAAGTCAAAAAGTTGTGATTTTGCTAGTTCTTGATCTTTTATGTTCTGGTTGTAGTTTATGGTCTTTGAATTTATTGGAACAAAAATAGAAACTTCTATTTTCAAGTCAACAAATTTGATTTTTTTTCTGAATAGAATGGAAAATGGATATTGAGGACTTCTATAGTGGACTCCAACTAAGATAGACTTTTCATATTGTTTCTTTTTTGGATTTGCCATTATTATGGGCATACTAGTTCTTCATAATGGTGTAAAGTTGTGACCTTTGATTTATCTCTTTGATTTTATAGAAGCAATAAGAAGGGAAGAAATCTGAAATCTCTGTTGTGCTATATATCATGGCGCCGACCACGATTCGAAAGGCGATCGGAGCAGTGAAGGATCAGACGAGCATAGGGCTCGCGAAAGTAGCCAGCAACATGGCGCCAGAGCTGGAAGTTGCTATTGTTAAGGCTACAAGCCATGATGATGAACCTGCGAGCGAGAAGTACATCCGTGAGATTCTTCACTTGACTTCTGTCTCTCGTGGCTATGTGAGTGCTTGTGTTTCGTTGATTTCCAGAAGGTTAGGGAAAACCCGCGATTGGATCGTTGCCATCAAGTGTTTGATGCTCATTCACCGTCTTCTCAATGATGGTGATATTGTGTTTCAGCAAGAGATCATGTATGCCACGAGGAGAGGCACCAGGCTTCTCAATTTGTCTGATTTTCGCGATGAGGCTCATTCAAATTCGTGGGATCATTCGGCTTTTGTAAGGACTTATGCTTTGTATTTGGATCAAAGATTGGAGTTGATGGTTTTTGAGAGGAAGCAAAATGGGAGTACTGGTGGAGAGATTGAGAGATATGGTTCTAGAGAAGAAAGGTGGAGATCTCCTCCTAGCTCTAACCGAGGCAATGGTTATGATTATGGTGAGTTCAGGGATGAGCCTGCTTACGGAATGAGGAAGTCGCGATCATCTGGGGATGTGAGAGAGTCAACACAGGAGCGGAAAGATGTGACCCCATTAAGAGAGATGAACCCTGAGAAGATCTTTGGGAAGATGACTCATTTGCAGCGGTTGTTGGATCGATTTTTGTCTTGTCGACCAACTGGATTGGCGAAAAATGAAAGGATGGTATTGGTTGCTTTGTATCCTATGGTGAAAGAAAGTTTCCAGCTTTATGCTGATATATGTGAGGTTTTGGCTGTTTTGTTGGATAAATTCTTTGACATGGAGTACCAGGATTGCATTAAGGCATTTGATGCCTATGCTAGTGCAGCAAAGCAGATCGATGAGCTAGTGGGATTCTTCAACTGGTGTAAGGATATTGGTGTGGCTAGGTCGTCTGAGTATCCAGAAGTTCAGAGGATAACAAGCAAGCTATTGGATACATTAGAGGAGTTTGTGAGGGACAGGGCTAAGGCGACAAAGAGTCCCGAGCGGAAAGTTGAGGCTCTACCAGCTCCACCAGAAGAACCAGCACCTGATATGAATGAGATTAAAGCGTTGCCTGCACCGGAGGAGTATACTCCTCCACCACCTCCTGAACCGGAGCCTCCTAAGCCAGTGGTTCAAGAGACTGGGGATTTGGTGGATTTGAGGGAGGAGGGTGTTACTGCTGATGATCAGGGAAATAAATTTGCCTTGGCATTGTTTGCAGGGCCTGGAACAAACAATGGGTCGTGGGAAGCGTTCCCCGGAAATGGGGAAACTCAGGTGACCTCTGCTTGGCAGAATCCTGCGGCTGAGATAGGTAAGGCTGATTGGGAGTTGGCTTTGGTGGAGACAGCTAGTCACCTGTCTAATCAGAAGGCGGCATTGGGTGGTGGACTTGATCCACTACTGTTGAATGGCATGTATGATCAAGGGATGGTTAGGCAGCATGTTTCCACTGCCCAGTTGAGTGGTGGTAGTGCCAGCAGTGTGGCATTACCCGGGCCAGGGAAGAGTGCAACGCCAGTTTTGGCACTCCCTGCACCCGATGGAACGGTCCAGACAGTTGGACAGGATCCATTTGCTGCATCCTTGACTGTTCCACCTCCTTCATATGTACAAATGGCGGATTTGGAGAAGAAACAGCAATTACTTGTACAGGAGCAAGTCGTATGGCAGCAATATGCTAGAGAAGGTATGCAAGGCCAAACGAGTTTGTCCAAGATCAACACTGGCGGATATTATGGTCCACAAACAGCTGCGATGCCTTATGGCATGCCACCGGTAAATGGTGTCGGATTACCACCTGCGGCAGGGTACTACTACACTCCTTACTGAGTTTGCCACGTATACATTACTTTTACCTTTTCATTTTCCATTTCATTGTTATGTTCTTTATCTAGTGGTTTGATCTTTTTCCACTGTATTCTATTGATGGATATATGTTCAATTTGTGCATGGTTAGTGAGGGTAGTGGTTGAGAGGAAGAGAGAATGGGCTGAAGAGAATAGGAGACTAATGGTTGTTGTGGGGGGATTCTTATGCTGGGTGCTCTGTAATCCTAATAGCATGACTCATCTGTTTTTGTAATATCTTGTATTTTCTTCAGGTCGTCGTTTAAGTGATGCTCGTTTCTATAGTGTAACCTAACTCCATTCTGATCATTTACCAATGCCTCATTTAATTATCTTGGTTCCTTCATTCTTTAGGCTACGGTGTCGGATCCTTTTGTAATTCTCTTGCTCTACCAAGAACTTTTGAGTTATGTACTGGTAGATTTTTAAGCTGCTGAAGAATATGTAGCTATCATATGGTAGGTTTGATTGATTGCTTTAGACGAAAAACGCTTAAAATTCACTTCATGAATTTGAGTTGTTCTAGTAGCAAGCTATAAGTATATTTTTGGTGAAGTGAACCATCTGCATCTGATTATGAACAAGATGTGTGCTAGTTCTGAGGCTTTGATTTCAATTTGATTGAATTCAGTTTGTCATGCTCTTATCTCACTATCTTGGTCTCCTTTCTGTATTTAAGCTGATAAATGGATTGATTTGGTAAAATATAGATTATAAAGGGTTTGGTATTTTAGTTTTTGGTTTTGGAAGAATTGGTTTTTTGTGCATTGAATTATTTGTTCTTGGAAAATATTTTTTTGGCATTTCTTTTTATGGAAAACAAAGCAACTGTTTTTCCAGAAAAATGAAAATACAAACAAACAGATTCTCAGAAATCTTTCTTTGTATGACTATCTTTGCAACAGACAACAACAACAACTAACACTACCCAGTATATTCATCAATAAGAGGAAAAATTGCTATACTTATTCATGAATGATCAAGGAAATAATTAAATAATAACAATAGCCAGAAAGAAAAAGCTGGCTGAAGAAGGAAGACATTAGAAATACTGAAAGCTGAAAGTGACATAGAATTGATAAGTCAGGTCTCTAATATTAAACTAATGTTGTTTCTATGCAAACCTTATATTAGGTCGTGCCTATCTTTTAGCTATCCTTTCACTGTCATCTTTGGTGTCTTTAGTTGTCCACTCTATAAAATGCAGTTGACCTATCTTTTGGTTGATCAGCTCCTGGTCCATTTGTGAATTTAAATAAAAAAAAGGGAAAATTATCAAATTGAAGTGGCACGCAAGGAGGGTAAAATCATGGGATATTAAGTGGCCGTTTGGACATAAGAATTATAAAATTTCTCAAAAAAAGTGTTTTTCTTTTCAAGCGAAAATAATATTTGAAAATTAAATTTGAAGTTTTAACATGAATATAATTTTGGATTGTTTTTGAAGTTTTATGAGTGATCTAGAGTGATTTGAAAAATTACTTTTTGAGTTTTTTAAATTTTCAAAAAATTTTAAAATTCATCTTCAAGTGAAAATTGAAAAATTTATGACCAAATATTAATTTCGAGAGAATGTGAATTTTTTGAAAAAAAAAAAAATTTATGTTCAAACGGGCTCTAAAAGTACACAAAGGCAAAAACTGTTAGGAAAATATTTTTCATTTGTCTAAATTTTGATGGATAAAATTATTCGTTATTTGTACTGATGAAGAATAGTTGAGCAAGAATACTTAGAGGAATTGTCAGGATGCATGCAAGCTCGACATCACTGTTATAAAAAATTATATAAAAAAAGAAGATTATCAAACTGAAGCGGACGTGCAGGAGTTTCCTATTGGCTTTCTCATGGATTAGATTTACACGACAGCTTGAAAAATCCCTCACTTTTATATTCCATTGTTTAAATCACCGTCTTTGATAGTATCTGCCCACGAAAATTGTTACGTTTACAATACGTTTAATCCATTAATAGCTATCCATAAATCAAAACTGACTGATTGAAAGCTTTGTTTTTCAAGAATTTTGATGATCTCTTGTAGGTTAAACTTGCAAATAAAGCAACGTAATAACTGACAGAAAATAACGACAATATATGAAGTTTCTTTTTCTTTTTCAATGAGGTGCTCTGATAAGCATTCATCAAATAAAATAAAATTTGTTGATTTCAAATTTATATCATTTTACAGGCAATTTAATTTGGCCTCGTTATGTGGTTCTTTTTCCATATTAAATAAATATTCTGATAATTATCATATTTCAATATTTTAGAGAGAATTGAGTTGCAGCTTTGTGGATATTTGTGTAACGTTTTAATTTCACCAACAATTCTTACCTTTTTTTATTACAGAAGATAAGATAATAGTCAAGGGTGTCCCTTGGGAGTTTTACTTTATTATATTAATTAATACTATATTAAGGAGGGTGTTAAACGAAAATCAAATTTATTTATTTTAATTATTTATGTCATTTCAATGGCAATTTAATCGGTCTTTTTGTAGTTAAGCTTTTCCAAAAAGAAAATAATTTTTGATAGATACCATATAACTTTCAGAGGTGGAGGATTTGAGTTGCATTCTGGTGATTATTAGTCTACCTAACTTTTAAAGGTGGAGTATTCGAGTTAAGCATAGAGTTATAATTTCACTAAAGTATTCCTTTTTTGTTTTCTCATTTTCCACAATTATAAACCTAGCCTCACTTCAAAAGAATTTTAAAGACAACAAAAAAAAAAAAAATACTACAAAAGAAAGATACTTCTAACATGTGACTTTGCTTTTTAGTTCATGAATCATGGGAATATTGTATAAATTTTATGAATGGAGCTCTTTATCAACTTTATGAAGATAGTGAAAGAATAAAGGGGTCTAGACTCTAGAATCATACTTTATAAGTGAAGAGTGTAATGAATAAAAATCGTGAATGTTCTTCATAGAATTGAATTACATTAATGCATGCATAAACAAAAAACAAAAAATAATTCATCTTTTTTATGGGTAGGTGTATGGCTGGAACATACAGACTAGCTAATGGAGTCCCACCATATTCCACAAACCATTGGAGATCTCACTAATTTTTAATTATATATCCCTTTTCAAAATGTTATTATTATTATTTTTTTGTATTAGTTTCGGAGTTCGACTAATTTAAATTCTTAAAAAATCTCATTTTAAAAGGTAAAATACTCTTTACCAAAAGCAATTTTACATTCAGAATTTGAACAGGAGACCTTTAGCAAAGATAAAGAGTACCGCCACAACCTTCGGCGGTAAATATTACTACTACTTATTTCAACCAACAAACATCTAGAGGGTTCTTTTCATAGTGCACTTGCTTTCTTCTTTTTCATTTTAATTTCTTGTGGGTAGTTTGCTTTGGTTGATATATGGCACAAAGAGGAACCTTTTACTTTTGAGAAGTTCCATTATTGGCTATGAACTTTAGGCACTTGCATATTATATGTCTCAATTATTGAAATAAAGCCACAGCTTTGTATAGGTTATCTATAATTTATTTATATTTTAAGTTATGTATGAATTAATAAATGGAAAATTAGGTTGTAAATGATAGTGACAATATTTGGAAAGAACGTCGTTGATGTGGATGTTTACTAGCACCTTACTGTGCTACATTTCTACTAATATTGTATTGTAATAGCTTACATATTTTCTTTAAAAAATGGTATATTAGAGAAGTTTAGCTTAATGTAGATCTCAAACGTGCAAGGTCAATCGGAAACTATGCAAGTTGTTCCCATCTTTTTTCAAATACAATGATTCGAAGTTATTGTCACACTTGCTGAAATTTTAAAATCTTTTTTGGGATGTGGGATGCTCGGGTTTAGCATAAGAAAGAAAGAAAAGAGTTTAGTGATATAGAACTTTGTTTTGTAATTTGTAAACATACTAGGTTGAGTACTAGTTTATTAATAACTATCACTCAATTATATTCGTTTATGATGGACACCTAGTTTCCACCAAATTGTATAGAGAATCTGGTTCACTATTAGTTTTTACGGAACACACACAATTAGAGATAAGCAAAAGACACAGCAGAGTTTTACGTGGAAAACTCCCAACTCACGAGATTAAAAATCACGACCTACACTCATAGGATTTCAACTTCACTACTGAGCAAACTTAAGATTACAAACTATTGTAATATAGATATTAAACTTTTAATCCCTCATTCGCTTGTAATAACTCTATACAAGCCCCTTTGCAAGAACTCTATTACAAAGCTCACAACTCGACTAACTTTAGCCAAGATACCAACACAAGGTTTATGGTTTTACAAATATTTCCTATACAATGCTTCTAGCTAAGCTAAGTAGGATTTACAAGTAGATCACTCTAACAAAGGTACAACACAACTAAAGACATATGGTAACACAATGCTAGAAACTGGTCCTTGTTCTATTGTTCTTAGTTCTTGAAGCCTTGAAGTCATTTACAAGATAGCAACACACTTGAGAGAGAAGATTGATGATTTTCAGATGGTTCAAGTGTATTTTTCCTTGTCTTCATATTGATAATATACAAGTGATGTCAGTTGGATAATACAAGCAATTTTCTAGTACAAGGCATGTTCCATAAAGTGACTGCTGCACTATTTGCACTGTTGCTTGTGTGCAGAGAAAACATTGCAACGACTTTATAGTTGTGAGAAGTTGACTTGTAATTTCATAAAGGGAACTCATGTTCATCTGTTCCCGCTATCGTTTCTTTGACTCTAGTTGTTGGAACTTGTGCCAGACTAGGACTTGTTGTTCTTGAGCACTTTTAGGGTGTGTAATAGGTTTCCGATCTCGTTCTTAGCATAAAGTTTATTAGATAGTCAAAATACAAAAAGTCACATAACATATCAATTTTTTCCTTTTTGATGATGACAAACTTATAATTAAAGATTAGGACTCATCTCACTTGAATATTCTTCTCAAAGGCAGCAACACAAGAAAAGTTTCATTCTTGTTTTTGAGGAACAAGGTCTAGGTGAACCTGGAGTAGTCATGCACTATGACGAAAATATACTTCTTTCCTCCTCTACTTGGCACCCTTATAAGTCCACCCAGATCCATATGGAGAAACTCAAGTGGCCTTGAGGTGCTTACTTCCTTTTTGGTCTTGAAGGAGGACCTGACTTGCTTTCCTCTTACACATGCATCACACACCTTGTGATCTTTGAGCCTTGACTTAGGTAGCCAACGAACTAGGTACTTCTTGAGCAACTTGTTCAGCAACAAAAAGCTTGCATGCCCCAATCTTCTGTGCCACAGTTCAACAGTATCATCAATAGTACTCAAGCATTTAAGATCCCCATTGTTCAAAGACTCAAAATCATCAACATATATATTTTTGAATATTTTTTTCCACCAGAACCACTTCACAGTTACAAGATTTTTAGCCGTGCAAGTCTTTGATAAGAATTTCACTTTGTTTCCTTTATCGCGAATTTTAGAGACACCTAGTAGGCTCACATAGTATATATTTTCAATTGAATGAGTGGTGTCTTCCCAACTCTTCCTACTCCCAGAATATTTTCCTTTTTACCATTGGCAAATGACACTCTCCCTCTTTACAGGGCTTTGAATCATCGGTGCTTCCAGTCATGTGCTTAGAGCTACCATTATCCATATACTATCTTTGGCTGCCTCCTTTCACTATTCCCTACACAAGAAAATTAAGGGTAATACTTAGAAATCCAAACAAGTTTGGGCCCCTTGTAATAAGGAAAATGGTGAATTAAACTTCTTCTTGTCCAAGCAGGCATCACATATTTAATTGAGGGATCAGGTTTTTTAGCGGTAGTTACTTTTTCAACAATTTTTTTTTTCATGTTGGGACTGAAATCTAGCTTTACAGGTTTCTTTAAAGTGCCCAGTGTTATAATAATGAGTGCAAATCCAGTTACCAGGGACAGTAATGTACCACAGTGTGTGCAAAGCCTAGTTCTTTTGGATCCCGATTCCCCGCATGTTTTCCTCATTGTTCTTATACATGGCAGTGATTGCATCAGAGGAACAAGTCCACTTGAGAGATTTTTCTAGGTCATTCTTAACTCTGCCTAGATCTTTTTGAAGTTGTATGTTTCTTTCAAGTTCAACACAAAGACTAGATTTCACCATTATTAGCTTATTTTCAAGATTAAGATGTGCCTCACTTGTAACTTCCTTTCCCTTTTGAGTGTTCCCAAATCTGCTTTCCCCTTTTAGTTTCTCACTTATTTCTTTTAGATCTACAACTACTACCAACAAGTCATCTCTCTCATGCTCTACGTTCGTAATTTTTCAGTTAAAACATACTTTTCCCTTTTTGAATCCTCAATGGTTTCTTTTTAAATCCGCAACTACGATTACTAAATCATCTCTTATGTTATGATTCTCTTAGTTCCACAATTAACACATTTTTATCATTAATGAGATTATGATACGTATCAATTAAGATATATGCCAAAGATATAAACTTCTTTTGAGAATAAGACTTCAAATTTCTTTGAACTTTCAAAAAGTTTACCTCATCGTCATCATCATCTTCATCTTCATAATTATCAGATTTTTACCATCAGGGCAAAGATAGAGTCATACTTGGTGTCACACCCCTTTTTTTTATCAAAACCAATTTTCCACTTAAACCCTCTTAAATTAATAAAAGGAATTTAATGAAAAAGCTTGAAAAGGGTTTTTCAATTTTGAAAGTGACAAAAATGCGTGTTTAAAAGAAATTAACTCAGAGTCGCCACCTGACATTGATTTCGGTGTGCCAGGCCACCGTTTTTAAAATAATTTTCCTTTAAAACACTTTAGACTCCAAAACATAAGTCCGAACCAGAGATTCGGGTAAGGGGGTTCATTTGACTCGGGGAGAAGGTGTTAGGCATTCCCCAAGTCCCATGATGGTCACGATTGCGTACTCGATTTTGTTGGCTTTTAAAATATTCGAATTGAGATAAAAATAGACACAGAAAATAAACATTCAAAAAGGCTCGAGGTCGTCCCTACCTAATAAAAGAAAATAAGAATAATAAGGAAAATAAGAACAAAATACTACACTATGCCTCCTCCGCAAGCTCGTCCCGGCCTCCAAAATATTTACAGAAAAATCTTCGGGGCATTCCTCGGATAAATTTAACTAAGGGACAACCTCTCACCTCAAAAGCAACAAAGATCCTAAAAGCTTAGAGATTGCCTACCCAAGTATGGTCATCCTAAGCATACAACTAGCGTATAATGTAATAAAATAAAGTGGCGAACATGTAATACTCAAATCTGGATTCAATACCCTTTCAACCCTGACAAAGCACTAGAGTAGTTTGTTTATTCGATATCACAGTAAGTCAATCAAATGAAACCTATGGCATCATTAGCAAAATAACTGAATAAATGACTATCTTATAAAAACTATCAATTTCTCACCAAAGCATAATTTTAGGAATCAAGCATAACAAGGTATCAGGTCATCCATTTTTGCACGCTCGAATCCATTCATGGACAGAAGATTTGACAAACAAAATTGAGCAAGCAAATCAGAGAGAAAACTCACATCAATTAAAAAAATGAAGAAGACTAAGGTAAGAGTAAAAATGGTAATTCAAAATCTTCTCAATAATGAAGAAAAATCAAGAGGTACAGCAGCTCCGATTCCGAAAATTCCACTAATAAAATTTGGAAAATAAAATTACCAAAGTAGGAACCAAGACTGGCGACGCCGATTGGAACATCGAATAATGACCTCAAACTTCTTCAACACCCCTGCCCCCTAATGAACTCGAAGATATAGCAGAGAATGAAGATAAAGTTTCAAAAGAATTTATGAGTTTCTTATCCACTGCTTGGCTGGTGGAAGCAATCGAACAAACTGAAGTGAAGGTCGCAGCCGTACTCAACAGAAAAGATCTGAGCTAGTTCGTAAAATTGGTGAATGTGGAAATGAAAGACTAAGGCCTTCTAGAGCAGTAAAATGGAGAAGGTAAGGCTTCGTCTGCTGGAAACTCCACGTGAGAGGGAGTTTTCTAAAATTCCAATAATTTCGGCAGAAGCAGGGGTTTACAGCAGATTTCTTATCATTAGAGGAGACCAACAGAAGCATCGACAAATAGAAATCATTGAAAGATAAACCCAAGAATCACTTAACGCCCCAAACTCAACTAGGCAGACAACAATGATCGAATATATGCATCATGTATATGGTTTTGAGGTTGGAAATCTGACTGAGGGTGAAATTAAATGTGATGTTAATGCAAATACCTCAACAGAAGGCGACAAGATGGATTAAAAAGGGCATCAGGTTTCAATACCCTCCCAGAATGCGAACCAAATGAACCAAAACAGCACTGGCGAGCAAATCTCAGTAACACGACTTGAATATAGATTTTTCGAACTAAATTATCAACCAAACAGACACGACGCTGATTCAGACCACAAATGAACTGCATCACTGACTCATAACTTATTTAATTACCATAAGATCATCAATCTCAAATCACACATATAAGACTAAGCTTGAAAATTAAGCGAGCTCCTCAAAATAACGAAACTAAACCAAAGGCAGCGAGTCGAAAGAAAAGAAACAAATTGACAAACAACATTCTGGAACACAAACGCAATCAGAAACTGACTCCATATACCACCTCTACTGAAACATGATCGAATATCTATTACTACAGAGCAAATTCCCTATGATTCATATCATATTTGGATTAACATTAACGAGAGTAAGAAGGAAGGATGAGAACCTGAGATCGCAAAATTCTTCAACTGAATTAGTTTGAAATTGAATACAAAAGAATTTGTCACTGGAACTTGAAACGACAGTAGCAAACAAGCATGAATCAAACCAGCGTCAAGACGGCATTAGGAAGCACGAACGAACCTCGATTTGCAAGTAAATTGCAGCTCAAACGACCTCGACTCCACGACAAACCTCAATCAATCTCCATTTTTGCAAACCGAAACCGAAAAGAAGAGACTAAAGTATTTTTGAAAACAAACTCTCTGATTTTCAAAATGAAGTCGGACTAGACCAATATGTAACTTCAGTTATATATTTTCGAATCCTAATTCATAGAAAAATCCGAGAAGAAAGCCAAAAACCCCAAGAACCCCCAATTTTACTCACTGCCCTCCTCCCTCTCCTTTTTCGCACAAGAAATCTGGAAGTAAATCTCTTCTAGAATGAACTTCGACAGATGGAAGGAGAGGATCGATCCTCAAAATCCATCCACGGCTCCCATTTTTCGGAATTCATTCTTGAGAAATTTCAAAACAAATTCGGCACATGAGAGACGCAACAAGATGTCAGAGGCCGTTAGAATCTCGCAGAGG